>JACXGM010034871.1:0-11844 GCA_016801145.1 Umbra pygmaea | reverse complement strand
GGCCGCCCCGTATCGACATCCTGCGGACTTCACCTTGGGACTATTACCAGACACAGAAATCTCCAGGCCTACACACACACATGAACTCTCACACACATGTACAGATACACCTCCCTTGCCCCATCCCCCGCCTTCGCAGCTTCATACCCACCAGCCTGATAAGCCGGGTCTCTAGATAGCGCCGTATGATGGCTGCAATTGGGATGGGTGCCTATCCCGCTGGTTTTTCCCTCATTGCCCTTTTTCCCGCTCCCCACCACCCCTGTTGCTAGTCCTGTTCAGAGTGTGTACTAAAATGTGCTAAAATTGCTGAGGTGTTTTTTTCATGTTACCACACTGTAGCATAATATGGGGCTCTCATTTTTTTTCCCCTCATCTTTCCTCATGTAATGCTGTATTGTTTTTCTAATTCCTGTCTTCCTGTCCTGTCTACCCGGTGATGTTCTTTTTGTTGTTGTATGGACGGGTTGATGGCTAATTTCACTGATTACTTGTGTATACTTGTGATTATGTGACAATAAAGTTGAAAGTTGAAGTCCACATTAAAGTATCCTCCATTTTTCTCTCTTCCCAATTCCCTCTAATCCTGATTTGTCTACAGCTCCACAACTCCTTGTACAGATCTGTGAGATGACGAGGGGCACACACATGGTTCATCAAACCACATATCACCTGAGCTGCTGATTCTTTTCACACCATGAATCCAACATGGAAGCTTTTAAGTCCGATCATGCACAAGATGATGACGTACACCAACTATACTTCTGTGATTGAACCCGCAGGTGCCCAATCTGCACACAAGGGTCCCTATTTTAACGATCTGAAATGCAAGTATCAAATGCGAAACGCAAATGAAATTGTCGGAGGGTCCCGGGCACTGTTGCTATTTTACCGGCGGGTAAATCTAAAATGGGTTGGTCTAAAGTAGCTACATTAATCATAGGTGAGGTTTGGGCGTAACATGCAATAAACCAATCAGAGCATCATCTAATATCCCCTTTAAGAACAGGCGCGCTTGTTCCATGGCGGATTGCTATTATAACGGCAGATTGCTATTGATTTTTCTGTTTTACAAAGTGTAAAAAAAGGCATACTTCCCAATGTTTTGGGCTCACTCTCATTTAATCACGTGGTTATGAATGTATGGTGATATGTTTGCAATGTCGTCAAACATTAGACCAAGATTACTTTGCTTACCTCACAATAGATTTGGGTTAAGTGGCACACATGCAGTTTAACATCACGTCTCCTTAAGGCCTCTATAGCATCGCAAATTACTTGTATGTTGACTGAATGGGTTCCCTTGCGGTTGATGTATACAGTGCTTAATTTGCAAATTTGAAGGTCCCGGAACACATAGGCCCACGAGAGGGAGAAGGATCTGGCAAGGTCAGAGGTAATGGAACAAATAGAAAAAAAGAGGGAAACAATGCAGAAGCTCACTCACATCCTTTACCATTACAGCCACACTGTGTTAGTCCATCACCATATGATGGTGTACCCATCTACTAACTTTCCACTCCGTAGCACAACATAGGGGTCTATATTGTAAGAAAAAATATCTATACTCATCGGTACAAAGCTCAAACAAAGAAATTCAACAGTCAATGTTTGTTTGTTTTTTGTACTTGAATTAACGCAATTCCTTGAGGATTCTACATTTAAAAAAAAATCTATTTTATACATTTATGCCATCATTAGCTACATAAAAATAGTAATGGGTATAATGATTTTAATAATTTTATTTTTTACTTTCCCATTTCAACAGGAATTGCGGCAATCACAGGTCCGTCTTTGATAACGGTCATGAATTTTAGACATTCCGTTTTGTGTAACAAAACACTACATTGTGTAGGGAAATATTACCTTATATGAATCGCTAATTTCATATTTTTCAAATGTAATGAAATAGGATTTATAGCTTTTAAAAGTGCGTTTATGAAAGAGGATTTCCTTTTCACCAGGAAAATTCTACACCGCTATTCGCTGCCTTAAAATTGTCACCAGCCCTTTACCTGCAAAATAAACAAGATCCATTAACAAAACTCAACTATGGGAACACAACACTGTATATATACAGTGGCGTTTTTATATGTAAAAAATTGGTGAGGCACGGATCATTTCTAAAGACAGCATACCAGTAATACTAAGATACTCTCTCTTGCTACTGATATGTTTTTAACACGTCAACAAACAGCATGGCTCCACAAATCACGTTTAACTACAGAGTGGATTGCTTACATTAGAAAATGTACAGTAACGTGTGTAAACACACTCTCCACTCTCTCACACATGTAACATCCCCACTGTCACAAATCTAAGTTAAGAATGCAATATGTAAGCCCACACAACCAAGTGTAATGATACCACAGAGACAGAAGGCAAGTCCTGTTTGTACGTGCAAACGTATGTTTTAATAAACAATCCAAAGGGCGAGGCAAAAGGCGAAAACAGTGAACAGGCAGAGGTCGTAATCCAAACAAGGCACTGGCAAAGTTACAAAAGGGCTTAGGCTAATCAAAAACGAAAAGACAGGCTTGGGTCAAATATCCCAAAAAAATGACAATGACGAAAACGTTCAGTAATATAGCACAATCACAAACAATACCTCACAACGGGGTAAGACAACACCTGGGAATAAATAGGCACAAAATGGATAGGCAACAACTGATCAGAATTCCGGTGATTGGGAACGGATAGGAAAGATGCGTTCAGGCAGCCTGGGATCTTGGTGAGTCATAGAGGAACTGTCCCTATTGCCGGTGTCAGAGCCGCCAAGCCTCACACCAAGCTCATAAATATTGGGCCTATGTTACAAGTCGAAGAATGACGCAGAGCTCACTCGGGAGTAACGCATTTAATTTCTGTTGGAGAATGAAATAGAATTGTTCAAAAGCGCAGAATTGTTCAAAAGGTGCATACAGTGCCTTTCGAAAATATTTTGCCCCCTTGAACATTTCGACCTTTTGCCACATTTCAGGCTTCAAATATAAAGATATAAAACTGTAATTTTTTGTGAAGAAGCAACAACAAGTGGGACTCAATCATGAAGTGGAACGAAATTTATTGGATATTTCAAACTTTTTTAACAAACAGAAAACGGACAAATTGGGCGAGCAAAATTATTCAGCTTCTTTACTTTCAGTGCAGCAAACTCTTTCCAGATATTCAGTGAGGATCTCTGAATGATCCAATGTGGACCTAAATGACTAATGATGATAAATAGAATCCACCTGTGTGTAATCAAGTCTCCGTATAAATGCACATGCTCTGTGATAGTCTCAGAGGTCCATTGAAAGCACAGAGAGCATCATGAAGAACAAGGAACACACCAGGCAGGTCCAACATACTGTTGTGGAGAAGATTAAAGCCGGATATGGAAACAGAAAGATTTCCCAAGCTTTAAACATCCCAAGGAGCACTGTGCAAGCGATAATATTGAAATGGAAGGAGTATCAGACCACTGCATATCTACCAAGACCCGGCCGTCCCTCTAAACTTTCAGCTCATACAAGGAGAAGACTGATCAGAGATGCAGCCAAGAGGCCCATGATCACTCTGGATGAACTACAGAGATCTATAGCTGAGGTGGGCAAGTCTGTCCATAGGACAACAATCAGTTGTATACTGCACAAATCTGGGCCCGGTTCCCCAAAACGTTCTTATTGCTAAGTAGTTCTTAACCTATTCCTTAACCTCTCTCTTAACCTCATGGCACGGTTCCCGACACGTTCGTGCGCTAAGTATATCTTCTGTAAGTCACACTTTCATAAGGTTGGTCTGGACCATTCGTAAGCTCTCTCTTAGCGTTGTTTGAGCTCAAGCCGCTAGTCGCCGCCACTGCAACCATGATTTTATGGACATTTTATAACTATAATAAAATATGTTCGCAATGGATACAGGCCTATTTATGAAATTGACTTTATTTGGTATCAGAACTAATATGTGGTAATTATGGTGTATTACAGGTAATTAGGCTAGCCCTACCCCTACCCCATCATCTTAACCCTAGCCCTTGTCCCTCGAAACCGAGTGGTAAGGGATAAGGTTGAAAACATACCCCTATGAAATGAGACACCACTTGGTTACGGTTTCGTTATCATACATCGTCGCTAGCAGGCTGATACATCACCAGAGGAGACAAGTGTTGATCACAAACTTAATATATCAAACGAAATCCGCTGCTAATGTAGTTTAGTTAAAACTGTAGACATGCATCATTGAAATGCGGGAATGTTGTTCACATCAGCAATGTAACGAAACTAGCGATTTTTTTAAACGTTTCAATTAAGAACATAGTTGCAAATATATATCCACAGGACTGTGTAGAGCACAAAACAAGTATGTCGTAATTTTTAAGTCAATTATTTAAGCCGAAAATACATTTATTGGACTCTCTTGATGATCTGGCTAGCATTGTTGCCGGTTGCGCAGGGTATTCTGGGTACCCCTTGGTTTCAAGTAAGCTCTCGAAAATGCTTGGTTTTAAGGGGTATCCACCCCTTCCCCTTAGCCCTACCCCTAGATCAAAATGAGAATTGGGATAGCCCTTACTCTCACATGAACGCGCAAAACTAAGGGGAAGGGGTAAGGGGAAGGGCTAAGTCAGAGAAATGGGATTCACCCTAAGCCTAGGCTATTTCGTAATGTAATTAAAGCGTTTAAATTGGCAATCATATTTGATAATTAAAGTCTGGCAAACAATTTGGCTCTAAATGGCTAAGATCTATAAATGGGTAAGCATGGTGGTGTCCAGTAAGCTACCAACTATGGCAGTGATCCAACGTGTCCTTGTAAAGAATCAAAGACGGTGCCGGCCGCGGAGCCGTTTAGTCCATGTCAATTGTTTTATTCGGCAAAACTTAAGCCCTTTTGACATTTTTCCTGACGTCCTGCCAGGACCTCGGTGTGCCAGATCCTGAGGCAGCCTTGCTATGTCGCTCCATAGCTCTTTTTTGTTGCTGTTGCACAAGTTATTCCGAAAGCTGGAAAACAGTGTCACCTTGTGCAAGCTCACCTCGTCCAGCAAAACTTCAAGTTCCTCTGACAAGAAGCTTGGTGCCCTTTTTTTAACGTTACTTCCCAACATATTCTCTATCTAACTATCTCTCTCTGTTCATTGTAGATAGGTTGCTTTTTATTGTAAACATTAACCAATGGCAATCAAAGCCACATTAAACAGAAGTAACTGAAGCTGCTTGCCAATCAATTCTGATTGTAAAGTACCTTACCATTGATATAAAAGTGTATTACATCATTTTTAGAAGTCGTTAAACCCACGTAAAGAAGCGGGACAAGTGGTACAACGGGATGAGGAGGGTGAATGATTAGCGAGGGATACCCGGTTCGTCTACCAGTCACAACATATCATAGAACTTGTTGTCGTTCTTTACACCGTATTGCACCTTCACGTGAAGTGAAAAATCAATTCCTGAGCAATCGATGATAACAAATTCAGCACCTTCCCTTGGGAAAGCGCCTTTGTAACGTCGAACTTAAGAGGCAGCGCGTTAAGAAGCTTCCTAAGGGACACTTTGGGGAACACACTTAGGAACATAAACAACTTTGGTAAGATATATCTTTATGAGTCTTGTTAACGCGCTAAGTATGAACATCATCGGGGAACCGGGCCCTGGCCTTTATGGAAGAGTGGCAAGAAGAAAGCCATTTCTGAAAGGTATCCATATAAAGTGTCGTTTAAAGTTTGCCACAAGCCACCTGGGAGCAGTAGTGGTTTTTGGCATGGGCGAAACGTGCAGCCGCCTGGGGCGGCATTTTTTTGTCACGTGGGGGCGGCACAAGCATTTCAAAAATATCCTCTGCGATGCAAAGCGGTTTTCTATTATCTATCATTTCACTGTGTGGGAAATTGGGGAATTGATGCCCGCTCCAGCTGCAGGCGCCCCTGCTTGCTGAAAAAGTGCAGTGCACACATAAGCTGTATGAGACCGGGAAAGGGGAGGGGGTGCGGGAGGGGGAACGGAAGGTCCACTGTATTCACCCTATTTTCAGCGGAAATCTGGGCGGAGGTTGCTAGAGATTTGTGTAATATTTCCAGTTACATCTTTCGGTCATTAATTCTCAGCTCCCCGCATTAACATTTCTGATTACCTCTTTATTGTGACTACATAACAAACTTTTTGTGAAATGGTATTCCTTAAGTCAGGAATTTTATGTTCAGTGAGAGGATGTCACAATAATTGGCAGAAACGAAAACTGTTCCTACAGCAGCAGTGTTTTGATTACCGACCATATTTACGAAGCGAGTGCAGTTGTGAGGCACTTTACGATTTGCACACACCACCTAAAGACGACGAGGTGCTTTGGCTGAAAGCACTCAACTTAAAGAAACCACCACAACGACCCTATGTGTGTTCATATCACTTTGTTGACAAGAGGCGACAGAAGATCACCGTTTCCCAGAGAAGTGGCTGGGCTATGATGCTCCAGTGAGGGTAAGACCTCTCGTCAGGACATCAACACACTCAGGTAGCCTGTACCATAGATTTGTATGCCCTGTACTGACTATCTTATCCACGTTACAGTTCTGTAGTTACTATTTGTCGTTTCGTCACTAATGGGTTGTCATGCAAACGTTTCCCAACTTCACAGGCTAACTAGCTATCTAGCTATGTTAATGTTCATAGTAAAAGTCTCCAAAATCAAAACTGAGCTAGAACAGTACTCATAAGTAAAACCACTGTAGAAATACAACACCTGCTGTTGGGCAAAATCGGTGGTTCTCAAACTGTAGTACGTGTACCACTGGTGGTACTTTTTTTAATTTAATTTAACCAGGTAAATTGACTAAGAACAATTTCTTATTTACAGCAACGACCTGGGAGCAATTAGGGTAAAGTGTCTTGCCCAAGGACACAACGACATTTGTCTCAGTCGGGAATCGAACTGGCAACCTTCTGACTACAGGTCTGACTCCCTACCCACTGAGCCATCTGCGCCCCACGTACTTGTAGCACCCAGTGGTGGTACCCCATTTGACTATGAAAAACAAGTGTTTGGTATATTAATTTGTAACGTTAATCAAATCTGTGTTTTCTGAACAGTAAAGCTTAGCCCATGTATTTACAGCAGAATTTTCCCCAGCATGAGCCTTCAGGTGTGCTTTTGCAGATGTGTGTGTGTGTGTTTGTGTGTGTGTTGAGGGGGTATGCCTAGGCTACAAGACAACTGGACAACTGCAATTTAATGTAATTATAATATTTCTGATAATTTCTGAGTGGGTCTATGTTAGGGCTGGGCGATATGGACCGAAATGAATATCTTGGTATATTTTGTAGCTTTAACGACTAACGATATATATCTCGATATTTAGTTATTTAAAAAGTTTGGAAAATATGTACACATATGTAAAGAAAAAAAGGGGATTTTCGTTATTAAAATTAAGTAAAGATTTGCACTTTCTTTGACAAAGAGGTGTACAAGACACAGATATTGTTTTGGAACATTTACCAATCTTTGTCAATTTAATATTCAAATTTATTTTAGTAAAAGAATAATGCTCAATAATATTAGATGTGGTGAGTAAGTATGACAAATGTGTCAGCTCTATTTTGTATGCAGAGGTTCTCAATGTATTTGGCATGTTGCCATGATAGTGGCTAACAGTGGGTCACATGAATAAAGAAACAATATGAAATAATTATATATATATATATATATATATATATATATATATATAGTTATATAGACAGGCTTGTGGGCCCAAGTTCAGTTGTCCAAAATTGCAGGTTGAGAACCACTGCTTACCGAGGCTACTGGTGATTGCAAAATAACTGCTTATTTTAAACGCTTCTTTTTTGTGAAGGTCATATCCTGCTCAAAAGCAAACTTGAATATACTGACAAATCTCTATATATCGCCCAGCCCTAGCTTATGTGTTATGTTACCCCTGCAATGTGCTTTGAGTAATATGCTAATATACTGTCTGACTAGCCCCACTGCTGGGGGGGGCGCTCGAAGGGGGTCTCGCCCGGGGTGTGATTCAATGTAGGACAGCCACTGCCTGGGAGACACACCAAACATGTGGAAAAAGGTGCTCTGGTCAGATGAAACCAAAATCGAACTTTTTGGCAACAATGCAAAACGTTTTGTTTGGCGTAAAAGCAACACAGCTCATCACCCTGAACACACCATCCCCACTGTCAAACATGGTGGTGGCAGCATCATGGTTTGGGCCTGCTTCTCTTCAACAGGGACAGGGAAGATAGCTGAAATTGATGGAAGATGGATGGAGCCAAATACAGGACCATTCTGGAGGAAAACCTAATGGAGTCTGCAAAAGTCCTGAGTCTGGGACGGAGATTTGTCTTCCAACAAGACAATGATCCAAAACATAAAGCAAAATCTACAATGGAATGGTTCACAAATAAACATATCCAGGTGTTAGAATGGCCAAGTCAAAGTCCAGACCTGAATCCAATCGAGAATCTGTGGAAAGAACTGAAAACTGCTGTTCACAAACGCTCTCCATCCAACCTCACTGAACTCAAGCTGTTTTGCAAGGAGGAATGGGCAAAAATTTCTGTCTCTCGATGTGCAAAACTGATAGAGACATACCCCAAGCGACTTACAGCTGTAATCACAGCAAAAGGTGGCACTACAAAGTATTAACTTAACCCAAGAGCAACACTTATAGCTATTATCAAGGTTTTTGTCAATGGTTGATTTACCTGTTTGAAACTGAAATTGAATTGTTCATAAGCGCTCTAGATGTGGTACATAGGCCACACACTCGCTTACTTCCGGCTTCTCTACTGCGGTTAGCTACCTAATGCATAGAGCGCGCTCCGCTGACAATGTTGTGCCTCGCAGGAATTTAAGAAAACACATCACAGGCAAACTTCATAACAAAAAAATCCCGGTAAATGACAAAGAAATAATATTGTGTTTTTGAGACATTACATCCAGTGAATAAAAAAATAATGAACGGGGCTAAAATAAAAGAAGAGCTATCTTTTCACCTTTTCAAACACCCAGTGCTACACATACAGGCCATACCCGAATGAGCTCAACGACACTGAAGGCCACAATGAAGCACAGACAACTTTTTAGGGCTTCAGATCTAGCTGTTACAACAACATTATGACAACAACCTCCTAAATAGATAAGCATGGACACACTGACACTCTTCACCATTGATCCAGCACAACAACTTGGCCAATGCACAGACCAGCAAACCTTTTGATGGCTTTGGTAATGAAGTCAAGGAGCTGCTGAATATGCTTTCTTTACAGAATGGCCAATAGGCTTAGTCGCGGCTGTCACGTCATTGCGAGAGAATGACCCTGACCAAGCATCATCTTCACCAAATAACAGACATAGTAAACAGAAGAGTAGCCTACATTCTTTTGTATGCTAACCATTCAAAAACCACTCCATGTTAAACCAGCAGTTAAGAAATCAATCACGTGGCTGGCTGGTGGCACCAAGGCACTTTAATTCCACTTTGTCCTCCAAATTAATGGTTTCAAATACTTGTTTCTTTAATTAAATGCATTTTGAATGGACTTCCTTTATCCTTAATTTCTTAACTTTTATTTCTTCATTAGAGATACAATTTTTGTGTTTGCTTTTTCATACTGAAATAGTGCTTCTGCAGGAAGTTCACACTTTATAGACATGGCAACACTGGTTTAAGCTAGTCGGCGAATAAATGCGAAGAATCGGCGCATTTACCGTACATGACAGCAATTTATCAGTACGCAACATATTATTGGGGAAGAATAGGTGTCTTGATAGAACTCTTATCCCTTTATTACAGAATGTTTACGGTATCGACAGCAAAAAAAGATGGAATTAGACAAATCATGCATGAGAGTTAGCGGATCTGGCCAAAATAAGTCCCGGAACAAAAATCACAAATTCTGGGATGTCCCGGATCCTGTTCCGTCAGGATCTGCCTCAAATTAAGCACTGGATGTATATCAGTACAAATAATTAAAGAGAGAAGCAAAGTGTAGGTTTTTTGTGCACATGGTACATTATGGCCAAGCATGCACCCTTAAAATAGTATTTGAATAATGTGCAACTGACTTTAGACTAGCTTTGTCCTGGTCTATGGTGGAATGGTTTTCTGAAACTGCAAAATAGCACCATGGAACTTTTGCGCAAGAACAAGCCTCCTATTTTGCTGGCCCGCCCCCAGGAGCGCAAGATAATTCCCTATTTTACAGATGTGCATCTGTGGAGGGAAAAGTCAAGGGCGCAAAATAGGAATGATACATGCGTCAGTGTAAAAATTTAATTGCGGTGGGTGCAAGATAGGGCCCAAGGAGTCGCTGGAGAGTGACACGACAGGTAAGATAATCTGACTTATCTAACCCAAATCCTATGTCAATTTGCGCTGCCTTGTGCAGGAGGTCCGGAGAAAGTAATTGAAACCATAGTCAGCCTCAAACCACTGATTATCATGATGCAGACTGTCCAGCAATGCAATGAATTAGCCCACTCCAAAACATTTTGTTTTTTTTAATGATAGAGAAATATGCTGCTGTACATAGGTTAACAACGTCAAAATCTAACAAAGCTTTGAAGGATTTCATGTGCTCACCAGAGCCTCCCGGTGGCCACTAATTGTATTTTTTTATTTAAAACATTCACACCAAACCTTAATTAAATCGTTTGCAGTGTAACTCTGTGTAAATCGCTCTTTGATGAACACTTTAGATGAGCGACCTCTGTTGTTGTCTGCTAACCCCCATCATGGGCTGGATGCAGCTGGCCACAACAGATACCGGTCCTCCTGCTTGATCCCCCAGTCCTGCATTAGTTGGTCTCATCCTCTGGTCCTTCCCTCGCTGGGAACCAGCCGCTGGCACTGCTGAAGTCATCACTTGCGAGATGGGTGCAGTTGGCCTCACCTGCCCTGGGTGCCTGTCCTCCAGAATGAGCCCCATGTCCCACACAGCTCCTTTACGTGCAGCCTCTACTGCTCCCATCTGGCCACCTCCTCTGGTAGGGATGTCTGGCCCAAGCGCTGGTTGGGCAGTTCCCGCCCCTTGAGGTGAGACTTCCTCTGTGAAGGTGGAAGAAATAAATGACTTAAGGCGATTGAAGGTCACAACAGTTTCTCGAAAACCTGTTCCAGATATTTTAAAGGGCAGTTATAATGTGTAATATAGGGCAGACTTCCTGCTTTTTGGCCTTGTTTCTCACCCAAACCAATTCACTCTTTAAATATTATTGGAAATTGGCCCTGAAATCAAAAGATTAGCTGTCAGCTGACTAGAGGCTTTGGCATGGTGTCTTTTCCAGTACTGTAGACAAAGTGTCTGCCAACCCCACTATGTACTCGCTAACTGAAGAGAATTATTCTCTGTGATCTAGGTCCAACATCACATCCACTAGAAGAACAATCTCTTGCCCAAACACAACTTTGTAGGGGGTGAACCCTGTACTGGCATGGATGCACAAATGGTAATAGGCCATCCCAATTCAGCTTTTGTCATCTACAAATAGGGCCAACACAGACAGGAGTGTAAAGCTAAACCATTTAACCAGGCCATCAGATTGAGGTTTTTGTGGATATGGAACAGTCTACATATGTATTTTAAAAAGTTGGAATGAAAGATTCTCCCCTGATCTGAATGCAGGGTATCAAAATGGCAAACGGATTCCTCTGAGCCTCATAATGGCCCTCATTTATGAAACGTGCGTACGACCTAAAACAGGCGTACGACGGGCGTACGGCGATTCTTACGCAAAGCAAGGGATTTATCAATTTGAACGTGATCGTAGGCTGCGATAAAATCTCACGTCTGGTCTGACTTCGTGTACGCAAATTCTATAGTGTGACTAGCCGTGTTCATGGTATAACCACCTTGT
>JACXGM010034870.1:0-11845 GCA_016801145.1 Umbra pygmaea | reverse complement strand
AACGTGTGTGTGATGATAATGTGTGTGTGATGATAACGTGTGTGATGATAACGTGTGTGATGATAACGTGTGTGTGATGATAATGTGTGTGTGATGATAACGTGTGTGATGATAACGTGTGTGTGATGATAACATGTGTGATGATAACGTGTGTGTGATGATAATGTGTGTGTGATGATAACGTGTGCATGTGATGATTAAAGACTGTAATTCCTTGGGGGAGGGGTCTACACAACATACAGCTCTGGAAAACATTAAGAGACTACTGACTCTGGTTTTAATAAAGATAGCTACAGTATGTGATGTGTTGCGTGTGATGATTAATTGTGTGTGTGATGATTACATGTGTGTGATGATTACCTGTGTGTGATGATTACCTGTGTGTGTGATTACATGTGTGTGCGTGTGATAATTACTTGTGTGTGATGATTACATGTGTGTGTGTGATGATTACATTTGTGTGTGTGATGATTACATGTGTGTGATGATTACATGTGTGTGATGATTACATCTGTGTGATGCTTACATGCGTGTGATGATTAATTGTGTGTGTGATGATTACCTGTGTGTGTGATTACCTGTGTGTGTGATTACATGTGTGTGTGATTACATGTGTGTGTGTGTGATTACATGTGTGTGTGATTATATGTGTGTGTGTGTGGTTACCTGTGTGTGTGGTTACCTGTGTGTGTGATTACGTGTGTGTGATTACATGTGTGTGTGATTACATGTGTATGTGTGTGATTACATGTGTGTGTGTGTGATTACCTGTGTGTGTGATTACCTGTGTGTGTGATTACATGTGTGTGTGTGTGATTACCTGTGTGTGTGATTACATGTGTGTGTACTCTACAGGCGTCCTGGAGCTCAGTATGTCTCCATCCTCACAGCCCATTGAACAGGATCAAGTCATTCTGAGGTGTAAAGCGGACCGTCTGATCTATGGAAACCTAGCCTGGTACCGTGTGGAAAATGTGTCTGAACCAGTTAGAATCCCAGCTGTGCAGCCCTGTCGGGTCCTCTCCTTGTCGCCATTACCCCTGTCACAGGCTGTGCTGTCCAGGCAGCAGGGCATCAACATCACCCTGGAGCTCCCACTGAATAATGTGTCTTGGGGTGACGAGGGTGTTTACGCCTGCCAGGTGGAGAACATCAAGACTGGGGAGAAGGTTTGCCTCCTCCAACACCTCACTCTAACAGGTACTGTCCCTCCATCATGTTTTTCGCTCTTCCCTAATTCTTGGACCAATCTGACCAGACATTAAATTAAATAATGCTTTCCAAACCAGATCTATGAGTGTCTTTCGAGCCAAATCTCTATTTTTTAGCCCTCAAGGCTGCCAGCATCCGTAACAATTTAACAGACCAGAGAGTGAACGTCAGTGCCACCACCCAGCTGATATGTGATGTGACCGGTACACCTACTCCGACTGTCAAGTGGACAAAGAATAACCAAACTGTGTTGCAGGGCTCAGGTGAGGACATGTTTCACCACTTGTACATCTTACATACTTGACTGTACACTTATTAAGGTGCTGGGGTCTTCTATGCTACAGGTGTGCTTCTGAGCCAATTGAACCAGGTCCTGACCATCCAGCGTGTAAAGAAGGAGGACAGCGGTTTGTATGCCTGCACTGCTTGTAACCCCAGAGGCTGCGTGGAGTCTCAGGCCTACCTTATCACTGAAGGTCAGTCCCTACTTCCTACTAAACTGGATCACAACACCGCAGGACAGGAAACCCCCGCCACCAATTACCCCACAGACACGATGCAGCGTTAGAAAAAAAGGAGCTGTATGTCCTGTACTACAGTGGCGTCAGCGTAGCCAAAACATGACAGTGCCATATCGGAAGAATGATTCATAATACAATGAATTGGTTCAGGGTTACTCATTTATATTTCAAACACAGTGAATACAGTCAACAATGCTGTGATGGCTGTTCATTAATTTATGGATTAATTTGGCCTCAATTATTCCGGTATTCACCTCTCACTTTTTTACAACAATTTTGTTGTTTGAAAGATGAGGGGTATAAATAGCTGTTCCCCTGTGGGGCAGGAAGCAGGCCCTTTTAGACCACATCGTCTTGGGACCTTCAGAATACCAAACAATGAGAAGCCCAGTGTGGACAAAGGAGATGCCGGCCTCTTCCCTGCTCCAGCTCCCTTTTCTACGCAGTTCTTTTAGAGCACTGAGATAGCAACAAACAAACAAACAGAGGTGTACGCAGTGAGTAGCCAGGGCCTACGTGACACATCCCCCACCACCTAGTCAGAATACATGGTTTCTTTTTGTAGGACGCATGGTAGTGGCTTTTTGACTAACGACATGGAGAGAGAGAGAGAGAGAGAGAGAGAGAGAGAGAGAGAGAGAGAGAGAGAGAGAGAGAGAGATTGGTGGAGAAGGAAGGAAGAGACAATAGGGTATATTATTAAAGCTGCATGGATGTTAGTCATTCAGACTTTTGTTAAAATAACCGTTTTTCAGGTTGACTTTGGCATGACTATGACCAAGGAACATTATTATGACTAGCAATAATATCAGACTTTGTTCCACCATGAATTCCAAACAGTCCTCCAATACACACACACACAAACAGACACCATTTCCTAAAAACCATGATCTACTTACTGCCATGGCACATTCACTGTAAAAAATGATTACATGGCACAACTTAACTCAGTCAAGTCATCTTGTTGCTTTGACTCAGTTAAGGTACGGCAACTTTAGGAAAGTTTCGCCAACTTTAGGAGTTAAGTCCACATAGGAGTGAAAAAGTTGCCGCAACTTAACTGAGTCAAAGCAACAAGATGACTTGACTGAGTTAAGTTCTGCCATGTAATCATTTTTACAGTGTTGTAATGGCCAAACTGACAATGAAGACGTTTACATGAACACTAATAGTTCTATATTAAACTATTATTATTATTATTATCATTATTTTTATATTACCACACTATATATTAGATGTACTGTAGGTGCAAACAGTAAATCTGAGGTAAAAAAAATTACAGCTTGGCCTGTTTTCATTTAAAGTCTCATACATTTCGGAAAGCAAGTCCTTTTACTACCTGTTTTACCATAATTTCAACTGTTCAGTAAAGGCTTACTGTTATGTATCCTACCACGCTCACTGCTGTTTGTGGTCTGGTTAACCACTGACAATAAGTTAGCCTTTCAGTTCGACCAACTTGAAAACTGACCATGTCCTTTTTCTGGCACTCATGAAATGTGTCTTTGTCTGTGTCAGTTTGGGACATGCTTCTGGTGAACTTATTCTCATTATGTGCCATTTCTGTCCTAAAAGTTGGATACTGTCATGAATGTCTATGCATTGTCTGAGCCAGCGATTATTGGTGAGGCAGGAATGCAATGTTTTGATTAAATGGAGCTTTCTCAATCAGAATATGATGAATCCAATCCCTGCCCACACAAAATAAAATGATGTGTTATGGATGAAGAAATTAATGAGATACATCCAGAGCAGCCAGTCCTGGCTTTTGCTCTTCCCATATTTGTGTTTGGTGATATAGGATAAGTGCTGTTTGAAAGAAAGCTAACTACGGTATCTAACTAGCACCAACTAGTTATTACTAAATCATGGCCCTTCCTTACCAAACAAAGCTGTTTCTCAGCAGACTAGCTGCAAGATATTTATTTCTGGCTCATTGTAGCGAGACAGGTGAAGCCTACTAGATGAGCAGTTTATCCAAATGTGCCGTTTGGTTCAGCAATGGAATGACGGAAGGAAAAGTCTGTAGAGATAAAAAACTAGAGAAGGCATTTTGAATTATAATTTTTCACAAGACACCTGCTTGGACAACACGATCGGCTCCCGAGCCTTGAAGGGCTAAGGGAGCATTTCCTCAGAGCGTGTTGAGAAGGACTTCAAAACCAGTGACCCTACCATGGAAGGCAGAACAAAGGCAAGAACTGAGGTGTTTGTCCCCTCTATAGAGCCCCTGAACTCCTAAACTACTGACAAGATTTCTCCCAAATGCCAAATAAAAATGTATAAAAAATACATTTAAAAATTAAAATAAAAAATACTAATTATTTGCAGAAAATGAAAATTGGTGAAAGTCAGAATGTCAGACCTAGAATAATGCAAAGAATATAATATTCATTTTTAAACAACACAAACTGTTAACTTAGGAAAAGTTCAGATATCAGTATTCTGTGGAATAATAATTGTATAATAATAATAATTGGTTTTCATGTGTCTTGTCAAGCAGCTTGGCATTGTTGGATGTCTTCTGACCCTCCATCTTCCACAATCCAGAGGTTTTCAATGGGGTTGATGTAAGAAAACATTGCAATGGTTTCTTAATTTTTTGCCAGAACTGTGTGAGAACTTGATCCCTGTTGCGGCCAATGGCCAGCTTGTGCAGTTTTACGGTGAATGTTGAAAATGTGGACATCAGGTTCCAAACTCCAGGTTGTTGTACATTTAGTAGCGTATTAATGTCACCTGGGAGACCGATGATGGCTGGTGGAGCCGATAGTTGATGGGCCCTAAAAGGACCTTTCACTTGTAGACACAACCCCCATTTCACCTTTGGCCATTCCCTTTGCACAAGCACCCCTCTTTTGGGTGACAAAGTTCTATGTCAAGAATGTGAGGACAGTTTTTAAACACAAATGCAGCAAAGTGCTCGATTGTGCACTAAAACACCTAAAATATGATAGTGTGGCGTGACCACGGTACCAGCGCCGAGCAGAGAGACTACTCAGCACCTTGGAGAGCACACTCCCACAGAGTGCACACCCAACCCCTAGCACAAGAGAGGCAGAAACAGAGGAAAGAATGAGAGGGATGGAATAGTCCAGAAAATACGGCAAGACTCAGCCCCGGCGACTGGGGTCGCATCTTCAGACCTTTTCTGACCGGTGAGGCCCAACAAGCATATTATGCCTTACCAGTATGGGAGGCCCTCGACTATGACCAATTGAAAGTGGAGATATTAGGGTGAATGTGGCTGTCACCCGTGGCTGCGGCTAAGCAATTAAAGCACTGGAGATACCAGCCTGGCCAGCCAGCGCGTGTAGTATGCTCAGTATGCTCGTGTTCGTCGACTAGTGGATCATTGGCTACAACCAGAGAAGCGGACCCCAGCCCAAATGGCGGAGAGAGTGGTAATGGATGCCTTTCTAAGAAAGCTACCAGAAGAGCACTGGAAGGCTGTGGGTCAAGGAGATCCTACCATGGCCCAAGACATATTGGACCTAGTGAAACATATGGAAGCCGTCCTGTCCTTGTCAGAAGACACACCAAGGTAGACCGGAAACCTGAACTTGTAAGGGCCCTGTAGAAGGGAGAGACAATCCGCCAAGAACACGCCCTGTGACGTGCTGATGCCCACAGAACACGGAAGTAGGGGTAGACTGCCTAAGGTCTGGCTCGCTGGCTACACCATCCACACCCAGAAGTGCACCTCCCCTTTGGCCAGAGAGGTGAGACTGTTGGGCTGGATGACCACAGCAACGCTAGACACAAGCAGCACCATCATGCTTGTGTGTCCTTCAGAACTCCCGGTGGGGCACCCCAGGAATGGCACAATCCCGCTCACCTGTGTCCACGGCGATGTACAGCAGGTGCTGGCCAAGTCTATTTTAGTGGCTGGCAGCCCTGGGGAATGGACCATCACAGCCCGTGTGTTAGAAAACCTGCCTGTGCCTTTACTGTGGGGGCAAGACTGGCCAGGATTTCAAGCCATCCTGGACCAACACAGATCATCTGGCTGAGGTGCCATAAGGGCCACAGTGGCAAGAGCCAGAACCCTAACCCACCTCATCCTGTGTTCATGGCCAGCAAAGAGGATAGTGATGCAGACAGTACTGATGCTGCCTCTAGCTAACCATGTCTATGTTCTGTCCTAGTAGGTAGCCCATGGGGGTTCATTCTAGAAAGACCAACTAGAAGATGAGGCCAGGTGCTCGAAGTAGATGGCCAGCCACGTAGTGACGCCCAATTACCCAGCAACTATTTCCTGATGCGTAATGGGCTGTTGTACTACTGTACAGAAAAGCGGGGAGAGGACACAAACCTACTGAAAGTACCGCATGAGAAGGCCCCCCCAGTGCCCTTACCCATTATTGAGGTGCCCTTCGAGCACATTGGAATGGACATTGTGGGGCCCCTTCCCTGCTCTGCCAGGGGCCATGAATATATTCTAGTAATGGTTGATTATGCAACCCGATACCCGGAAGCCATGCCTCTGCGGTGCGTCACATTTAAGACAGTGGCCAAAGAGCTATCCATGCTGTGCAGCCGGGTGGGAACCTAAGGACTTGACTGACCAGGGAACCCCCTTCATCTCCTAATTAATGCGGGACCTATGCTGCCTCCTTCAAGTGTCCCACCTGCGCACCTCAGTGTACCATCCTCAAACAAATTGGTTGTGGAACGCTTCAACCGAGCATTAAAGAGGATGCTGTGGAGAGTGACTACTTGCGATAGACGTAACTGGGATTTAATGTTGCCCTATGTTCAGTTCTCAGGGTGAGGGAAATTCCCCAGGCATCTACTGGTTTCACACCATTTGAGCTACTGTATGGACGTAATCCCCGATGGCTACTGGACGAGGCATTGGAAGCCTGGGTACACCAGCCATCCCCCCACTGAACCGTTATTGAGCTAGCGCGGGACATGCAGGTGTGCATGGACATGGTGCTGCCCATAGTAAGACAGCACATGAGGAGGCCCAGCAAAACCAACGGTAGGTCTATGACCTCTCCGCCCGCCCACAGACATTGAAAGCTAAGGACAAGATTGTTGTCTTAGTACCCACAGCGACCTGTAAATTCCTGGCAGGGCCTTTGTGGAACAACTAGGGCCTGTCAATTACAAGGTGCGACACTTTTGAGCCAACCTGGATCCCAACCAGAGGTGGACCTTGGATAATGTCTTAAAGGACTGTTCTGACATACTCTCCTCCCAGCCTGGGCATACCCATTTGGTCCAACACCAGATTCACTCTGACCCGGGAGTGGTGGCCCGCAAACGGCCCTACCCC
Organism: Umbra pygmaea; assembly: GCA_016801145.1. NCBI lineage: Eukaryota > Metazoa > Chordata > Actinopteri > Esociformes > Umbridae > Umbra > Umbra pygmaea. Next base: position 4,828 of record JACXGM010034870.1, on the reverse strand, counting down.
ATACCGGAAGCCCGAGGGGCTACGGTGGAGGCAGAAGTTGCAAAGATGAGGGGGGTGGAGGTGATTAAAGAATCACACAATCCATGGTCCAATCCAGTGGTGATTGTTCCGAAACCGGATGGCACATTCTGGTTTTGCAACGACTTCAGGGGTCTCTATCCCATGTCCTGTGTGGATGAACTCATCAAGAGGTTGGGTGGTGCCAGATATATATATCGACCCTGGACTTAATGAAAGGCTAATGGCAAGTGCCCCTTGACTTCCTGGCTCGGGGGAAAAATACATTCAGCACTCCCAGCGGCCACTAGCTATACCGTGTGCTCCCTTTTGGCCTACATGGCACCCCAGCAATATTCCAACGGCTGATGAATATTGTTCTGTGGCCCCACCGCCAGTACGTACCCATGTATCTGGATGACATGGAGATTCACGCCAGTAGCTGGGCTCATATGTGTCTCCGGAACATTTTGGAAGCACTGTGGCAGATGGGCTTACGGCCAATCCCCAAAAGTGCAATTTAGGGCTATCAAAGCTGAATTACCTAGGATACCGCATTGGACGTGGCATGGTCAAGCCCTAACTGAAAAAGGTGGAAGCGGTATGTGCGTATCCCACCCCAGTCACCAAAACGCAGGTACGTGCCTTTCTGGGATTGACGGGCTATGACTGATGGTTTGTTTCTGGGTTTTCCTCTGTTGCTGTGTCCCTCACAGACACCACAAAAAAGGGATGTCCAGAGAAATCTATATGGACAGAGGCCACGGAGAAAGCCTTCCAGTGCTTGAGGAGAGCCCTCACTACCAGTCCCATTTTACGCGCACCAGACTTCGACAGGCTCTTCCTGGTACAGACTGACACCTCAGAGATGGGCTTGGGGGCTGTACTCTCCCAAGAGTGGGATGGGGTGGAGCATCCGGTGATGTATCTCAGCCGTAAACTTAAGCCAGCAGAGACCCACTATCTGGCAGCGGAATAAGAAGCCCTGGCTATTTGGTGGGCCCTTCATGAGCTGCAGTATTATCTGTTGGGTCAGCAGTTCACTTTAATCACAGATCATGTGCTACTACAATGGATGGCCCGGGCCAAGAACACCAATGCCATGGTCACCCTGTGATTCCTTGCTTTGCAGGATTTTTCGTTCAAGGTGGTGCAGAGGGCTGGCACGCAACATGGGAACGCGGATGGCCTCTCATGATTCCATGGCATGTGGGCAGCCATCGGGGGCTGTGGTGGACACTCACCGGGGTGCAACTCAACGCTTGGGGGGAGGAGTGTGGCATTGCCCTGGTACTAGTGCCGAGAGACTATTCAGCTCTTTGGAGAGCGCACTCCCACAGAGTGCACACCCAGGCCCAGCATGAGAGAGGAGGAAAGGTGAAGAGGGAAGTAATAATCCAGAGAATATGGCAAGACTCTGCCGGCTATAGCATAACTGGAGCCATCGGCCTGATTACAAGGGGTTGAAGAGGAGAGAAAGAAAGGCTCTCAGAGGAGAAGGGAAAAAAGGAGGTATTTGTCCGTCATCATAATAATAACGATCTGTTTGTGTTTTCCTCTCTCCTATCGCATGATTCCGGGGTACCAGATGGAGGAGGATCACTGTGAGGAAGAACAGAAGAGTTATACAAAGCACAGTATACGGAGGAGAGTATGCCCGTGCCCGCTGTCGTTTTAAGTCCTATTTAGGCCTGTCAAATCGGCCACCTTTTGTTTCATAATTAAATCTACCTGCAGGTGACAAACCTTGCTGATAGTCTCGTGTCTTCTCTCCATCTTGCAACAATATTTGCAACAAACTGTCAAAATAAAGAGCTGAATGAATGTGTTTCACTATAACTAACCCTAAAAACATAATATTTGTAAATAAAATAACATTTGTGATAGATAAACTTTAAGTAATGTGTTTTTCTGTTGTTTCAAAATGCTCACAGCCCACGAGCTGATCCCTTCAGCTCTGTCACGTTTGTGTTTGTGCTGGAGAGAGGGAGACCCGAAAGCAGAGGAATGTAGCTGGTTCTGGTTCATTTTATTTATTCCCATCCCGGAAAACATACACAATACTTGTTTGTTGGTTGCAGGGTACATCATAAAATTAGTACACACACTATAGACGTATAAAGCCTATGTACTCTCACAGTGGTACGAAACACTGATGACTAAACAGATAATACAAAGCATACATTTTAACTCAAACTTCAGGGACTCACTTGTCACAACTTTTAAACAATACGTGTAGCTCCCGAAAAGCCTTCAGATGAACAGAATAAGAGTCAACTCACGAACGTAACACAAACAACAATATATATCAATACCTGACAGCTCTCTCCAGTTAAACAGCCCTTTTATACCATAGACCACACAACTAATAGAACACGGCTGAACGCATTAATTTAACAGATCTACAATACACCGGTTCAATTTGACTAATACCCTATCTAGGAACTGCTTAACTGGAGGAGCTGTCAAAAGCCATTTACACATATACAGACAACAACCTAAACACTACGCCGTGCATAGATTATATATATATATATATATTTATACACAAATACACAACTACAACCTAAACAGAATATATACAAAATAAACTATACCTATAAATGAGTCCATATCTCAGTACATGCACACCAGCCCCCGCTATGCTGGGTGTGACATTATCCCCCCACAACTAATAGAACACGGCTGAACGCAGTCATTAATTTAACAGATCTACAATACACCGGTTCAATTTGACTAAAACCCTATCTAGGAACTGCTTAACTGGAGGAGCTGTCAAAAGCCATTTACACATATACAGACAACAACCTAAACACTACGCCGTGCATAGATTATATATATACATATATTTATACACAAATACACAACTACAACCTAAACAGAATATATACAAAATAAACTATACCTATAAATGAGTCCATATCTCAGTACATGCACACCAGCCCCCGCTATGCTAGGTGTGACATTATCCCCCCACAACTAATAGAACACGGCTGAACGCAGTCATTAATTAAACAGATCTACAATACGCCGGCTCAACCTAACCAAAACCCTATCTAGGAACTGCTTAACTGGAGGAGCTGTCAAAAGCCCTTAAAGGGACATTTACACATTTACAGACAACAACCTAAACACTAGGCCGTGCATAGAATATATGTATGTATACACAAATACACAACTACAACCTAAACAGAATATACACAAAATAAACCATACCTATAAATTAGTCCATATCTCAGTCCATGCACACCAGCCCCCACTGGGCTGGGTTTGACAAGCACATACCAACTATAGGTTTACATTTATCAATCTGAAGGATGCACGTGTCGGAGTTTCCACTCCAAGGATTACTTTTGTGGTACTAATGGGTTTAAGGTGACAAAGGTATTAATGTCACAAACTGTGTGTACAAAGCTCAGGCTGTTGACTGTAAACAGAGTCAGGAGAACAATTGGCATTTGACATCATAATTCTTTCTCATGTTCCGTCCCAGGGATTTTAAGAAGTTGAGAAAATGCACCCTTGGTAGAGGCGAGGTGCTGGCTACTGAGGAAAGTACTTGCATAATGAAATTAATAGCCACACAATCTAAGTGCTCTAATGCTAAGAAACTTTAATATATATATATATATATATATATATATATATATATATATATATATATATATATATATATATATATATATATATATATATATATATATATATATATATATATATATATATATATCAATGTTTTGGCAGGCAGTCTGTCTTCATTAGGGTTTCATTACATTCACTGCAGATCAACTGCTTATATAGTTTATTTTGTGACACATCATTGCCAATTTACTGGTCAATTTACATGGTCAATTGTGAGAGTTTGAAAAGGAAAACATCTAGAAAAGAAACAAAGAACATCAATCAGCGAGTGACTTATTGTATAGGCCAATTTAAACCCATCAGGATTATGAGTAAATAGTATATAATCGGTCACAAAAAGAATGGTCTAAAATCAAACTCCATGTTAAGACCCATCAGAGATGAGGTTAATGATCCACGCTGCCTCTCCTAACAGAAGGTTATCAAGGTTGGTAGGGGAACATGTTCAATACCAATGAAACAGAGGGTGGAAATTGCATGGTTAATTTCCATGAAATTAGCTGCAACAGGTGGGCGTCATATTTTTACAACCGATCAGAGGTGTTAAGTAACAAAGTATATACTTTGCTGGAGTAATTATTTTACAGCAGACTTTTTACTTGTACTTCTTACATTTTCACACAATTATCTGTACTTTCTACTCATTACATTTTAAAAATAGCCTTGTTACTCCTATTTCAGTTCGGCTTGTTATAAATCGCGGCATCCGGATAGAGTGAATTTGATTGTGGTTGGATGAGAAGTATAAACATATACCATTCCAACACCCTATTGGTTTGTACGCAATCCATCGCACCTGCACATGACAAAAATCATGTCACACTCCAGTAAGAAAATAGCAGACGTATCAAGAGAACTCGAGGGAAATGTCCCAACCAAGCACAAGTGAGGAGATTGGTTGCCAGGAAGACCAGCTAAACCTTCTACATCCCTGCCCGTACCTGGAAGAATGTTTCGAAATGGTTGGATGCAAAAACAACTCCTTTTGGATGCGCTGCAAGCTCTGCGTGCCCAAGTAACACGAGCAAATGGCTTTAGGGTAGTGCACTTTAGGCCCCTGGAACGAGCTAATGGCTTTAGGGTAGTGCACTTTAGGCCCCTGGAACGAGCTAATGACTTTAGGGTAGTGCACTTTAGGCCCCTGGAACGAGCTAATGGCTTTAGGGTAGTGCACTTCAGGCCCCTGGAA
>JACXGM010034869.1:0-11845 GCA_016801145.1 Umbra pygmaea | reverse complement strand
CAGAAGTGATTTGATTGGTTGATTCAAAACTGAGGGCGGAACTCATATGACATCAGAAATGTGCACATGAGCATTGTTTTCTCAGTTTTTAACCATATCTAACCGTACACCTAACCTTAACCCTAACCTTAACCACACTGGTGTGTTAAAATGTAATCCTGTGCTATATAGATATATAAATCGTAATTATAAATCAAAATTAAACTTAATGTGAGGTCCGCCCTCAGTTTAGCATCAACCAATCAAATTACTTCTGCCTCCAAGGCAGATCTGCCTGGAGAACACTTTTCAATAACTAATTAATACACATGGAGACACTGTGCTACACTTCTTTACTTTATTGAACGTTGTTTAGGTACATTAAATCACCCAAGCCTTTTCCTCGCCATAGGAGCCAATCTAGAAGAAAACTTTAACGTGAGATTACTTCTATAATCGTTGGATTTCGGTTAGTTATTTTGACAGGCTTAAGTGTTCATAACAAGAAATGGCCATGAGAAATTTGGTGATGATTGACCATTGTTTAGGTACATTAAAACCACGTTAAGCTTTTTCACATTAAGCCTTTTAGTATGTCCCATATGGGATGTGATGTCGTAACGTGGCTCAAACACTTTCATCATGTTTGAAGTCCTCCTTTTGCACAACCGAATATGGCCTCATGTCTGCACCTATAAACAAACCGATAGCGTTTGTGATGGCTTTAGCCCGGTCTGATTAATTGCTTAAATGCCACGGTGATAAGCGGTTGTTTTGCAGCTTTCATTTCACTCCTGTCAGTGAAACACCGGGGTGATGTCACTTCAAATGCGTGACCATGCTTGATGTGTTTCCACTGTCATATCGCTTTCTTGTGCCACAGTGCCTACACACTGTCACGGTTTTATCCACTAACCTCTTTCCTTCATCATTATATTTAACAAGGAAGCCAAAATGCTCCCATACAGGGGATTTAAATTACGCGGGGCGTTCAAGCTCCTCCGTTCCTCCGCTCGCCATGACCATGCTGTGAGCGGACTGAACATGCGCACAACTTTTTTTTCAGTAATCAATCCGCGGATCACGTGTGTGCCGAACCGAAGATATTAATCCGAACGGATCACGGATCAATGACGATCCGTTGCACCACTACTTTCCTTACATGTAGTATATCAGTACAGATTTTGACATTTCTTTTTATATCGCTTTTATTCAGGCCTTCAGGTGGAGGTGACTCCTGACACAATGGAACAACATACATCAACTCTAACCTGCACCACCACCTGTAACCTGACAAATGACTCCACCCTCACCTACACCTGGTACAAGAATGGACAACAGCTTGATAAACCCACATCCTTTCAACACTTTGTCAAGTTGTATAATACAGACAGATATTCCTGTGCTGTGTCTGGTGTCCACTCACCTGCAGTATGTAAGTGTGGATTCAACTTAACTAGTGTCTTTATTGATTGTGTAATGGTTAGGTATAGTCCATAACAGAAATATGCCTGCCATTATTTAAATACAGGCACTTCAAAATAACCATATGAATACAATCTCATGGTATGTTCCATTTCCACTGTAGGTGTTTTGGGTCAGAGCTGTATGGCTGTAACTTACTTCCATCAAAGTATCTGTGCTTTAAAGGGTTCCAGCATAAATATTTCTTGCTCATTTAAGTATCCCTCTTGGCATGTTGTCAAAAACATCACCTGGTTCAAAAGATGGGAGACTGGAGTCACTAAAAATGTGAGCCAAGATCCAGAGTATGCAGGACGTGTAGAGTACCATCAAACTACAGACAAGGACTCTACACTGAGAATCACAGACCTCAGACTGACTGACTCTGCTGAGTACAAGTTCAGATTTACAACAAATACAACATCATGGGGGTACAGCTACCCTGGAACAACTCTGACTGTTACTGGTAATCATGTTCCTGCTGGATTTGCTAATACACACCAAGTCACTGTCATACATTATTATTAATATTTGTTTTGTCTGAGGAAATCATGATTATTGTGCTTTCCCGTGTTGATGGGCCCTCTTTCAGATCTGAAGGTGAGTCCTGCCACCAAGGATGGAAAAGTGATTCTGTCCTGTAGCACCAGCTGTACTCTTACTGACAAACCCAGCTACATCTGGTACAAGAATGGACAACGTCTCACCAACATTAACAACTCCCTATATCTGGGCCCAGTCATTGAAGATGCAGGCTACTCGTGTGCTGTAACAGGCCATGATGATCTACGTTCTCCTGAAGAGACTCTCACTGTCAGATGTAAGTAACCTATGATTTCTACTAGGGATGCACCGATACGATACCAGTATCAGTATTAGGCCCGATACCAAGCTCATGTACTTGTACTCATACTCGTAAAAATCCCCCAATACCAAAGATCGATACCTCAGGTGACGGAACTGACCGATTTTTTTGTGCAGACAGAGGCGGCAGCAGCAGACACAATGTCAGCCTCAGTGGTGTAGAAATACTTCAAAATTAATGACAACAACCCACACATTGCAAACTTCAGGCTTTGTTCTGCATGAATATCAAGAGGAGGTGCGAAACCCAGTACATATAATACAAGTAACCTGATAAAACATCTAATATTAAAACACAAAAAAATTAGCAGGGAGAATTTGTATAGGTATCGGTATCGGTGAGTATACAGCATCAATAACATCAGATCTGGGACAGTAGAGAATATTACTGTGAGGCTGAGAATATGGTTGGAAGCCAGAATTCCAAGATGTTATGATCAATGTTGCAGGTAAAATATGATTATCATTAAATAATATACAGTATGACTATATCCTCCATATTCACACAGGCAGCATATATAAAGAGAAATGTTGATAATTTCCCTGAAATACAAATGTTAACTGTTTTGGTGTATTTGAGAGTATGTGCGGTTTTGTCATGTGTTATATAAGAGAGGGTGTTCTCTATCTATTTTTAGAAAAAGTATCTTATTATTATGATGTTATTGATATTATATCCAAACAATTCAATTTTGTAAGCTAATTATTCCAAGAATAAGCCCAGATTTCTGTTGAGAGTCAGAGATCTTTCAGGCCTTCTGGAGTGGATCTCAGTTCTGGAAAACAACAGGTTATTATTATGGATGATTCATAAAGACATGTTTCTTAAAACCCAAGTAATGTATTATGATATTTTAGATCATTGTTTCTCTGGGTTCCTCTGATTGAGGTGAGTTAAAACACAGTATATTGAAATAGGGGTACAGCTTCCCTGGAACAACTTTCACTATCAAAGTTACAGTGCCTTGCGAAAGTATTCGCCCCCCTTGAACATTTCGACCTTTTGCCACATTTCAGGCTTCAAACATAAAGATATAAAACTGTAAATTTTTGTGAAAAAGCAACAAGTGGGACACAATCCTGAAGTGGAACAAAATTTATTAGATATTTCAAACTTTTATAACAAAAAAAAACTGACAAATTGGGCGAGCAAAATTATTCAGCCCTTTTACTTTCAGTGCAGCAAACTCTCTCCAGAAGATCAATGAGGATCTCTAAATGATCCAATGTTGACCTAAATGACTAATGATGATAAATAGAATCCACCTGTGTGTAATAAAGTCTCCGTATAAAATGCACCTGCTCTGTGATAGTCTTAGAGGTCCGTTTAAAGCACAGAGAGCATCATGAAGAACAAGGAACACACCAGGCAGGTCCGAGATACTGTTGTGGAGAAGTTTAAAGCTGGATTTGGATACAGAAAGCTTTTCCAAGCTTTAAACATTCCAAGGAGCACTGTGCAAGCGATAATATTGGAATGGAAGGAGTATCAGACCACTGAAAATCTTCCAAGACCCGGCCGTCCCTCTAAACTTTCAGCTCATACAAGGAGAAGACTGATCAGAGATGCAGCCAAGAGGCCCATGATCACTCTGGATGAACTGCAAAGATCTATAGCTGAGGTGGGCGAGTCTGTCCATAGGACAACAATCATTCTTACACTGCACAAATCTGGCCTTTATGGAAGAGTGGCAAGAAGAACGCCATTTCGGAAAGATATCCATAAAAAGTGTGGTTTAAAGTTTGCAACAAGCCGCCTGGGAGACACACCAAACATGTGGAAGAAAGTGCTCTGGTCAGATGAAACCAAAATCAAACTTTTTGGCAACAATGCAAAACTTAATGTTTGGCGTAAAAGCAACACAGCTCATCACCCTGAACACACCATCCCTACTGTCAAACATGGTGGTGGCAGCATCATAGTTTGGGCCTGCTTCTCTTCAGCAGGGACAGGGAAGATGGCTAAAATTGATGGGAAGATGGATAGAGCAAAATACAGGACCATTCTGATGGAGTCTGCAAAAGACCTGAGACTGGGATGGAGATTTGTCTTCCAACAAGATAATGATCCAAAACATAAAGCAAAATCTACAATGGAATGGTTCACAAATAAACATATCCAGTTGTTAGAATGGCCAAGTCAAAGTCCAGACCTGAATCCAATCGAGAATCTGTGGAAAGAACTGAAAACTGCTGTTCACAAACCCTCTTTTTTGCACGGTTTGAGGTGGCCAACATCACTCCTGAGAAGCTAGCTGAGAACCCAGATGACTGCACTCTGTCCCTGGACATGGCTGATGTAAGGAGAGCTTTTAAAAGAGTAAACCCGCGGAAGTCTCCAGGGCCAGATGGCATTCCAGGCCATGTTCTAAGAGGATGCGCTGACCAGCTAGCGGAGGTATTCACCACCAAATTCAACCTCTCCCTAACCCAGTCTGTAGTTCCCTCCTGCTTCAAGCAGGCCACCATTGTCCCGGTTCAAAATAAATCTACATTCACCTGCCTAAATGAATACCGCCCAGTAGCACTGACCTCCATCATCATGAAGTGCTTCGAGCGGCTGGTCAGAACCAACATCTGCGCCGCCCTCCCGGACACCTTGGACCCCCTACAATTTGCATACCGCCCCAACAGATCCACAGACGATGCCATCGCACTAACAGCACACACTGCCCTCTCCCATCTGGAAAAAGGGAACACATACGTGAGGATGCTATTTGTGGACTTTAGCTCAGCATTCAACACTATTGTTCCTGCTAAGCTCATTCCCAAGCTCAGGACCCTGGGTTTTAACACCTCCCTGTGCAACTGGATCCTGGACTTCCTAACGAGCAGACCCCAGATGGTGAGAATGGGCAACCTCACCTCCTCCACACTGACCCTGAGCACCGGAGCTCCACAGGGCTGCGTACTCAGTCCCCTCTTGTACGCCCTGTTCACATATGATTGTGTGGCCACACACAGTTCTAACATCATCATAAAGTTTGCTGACGGCACAACCATCCTAGGTCTCATCTCAGACAACGATGAAACCGCTTACAGAGAGGAGGTAAATGCCTTGGCTACCTGTTGCCAGAGCAACAACCTCTCTCTCAACGTCAGTAAGACTAAGGAGATGATAGTGGACTTTAGGAAACGGCAGAGGGAGGGTCTTGCCCCCATACACATAGATGGAGCTGAAGTCGAGAGAGTTCCAGAGTTCAAGCCCAAAAGCGCCTATACTTCCTGAGGAGACTCAAGAAGTTTGGCATGTCTGCCAGGATTTTAATAAACATCAACAGGTGCACCATTGAAAGCATCCTTTCAGGTTGCATTACAGCATGGTACGGCAGCTGCTCCGCTGCTGATCACCACCCTCTAAAGGGCCTTACGAAGTCAGCGGAGCGCATCATAGGCTGCTGTCTCCCCTCCGTGCAAGGCATCTACGCACCTACCACAAGCGATGCCTGTGGAAAACACAGAACATCCTAAGAGACCACAGCCATCCAGGCCGTGACCTTTTCTCACTGCTGCCATCTGGTAGACATTACCGGAGCATCAAGGCACGGACTACCAGATTAAAAAACATTTTTCTTCTGCAGGCCATTCGGAACACTGATCACAATCACAAATCATTTCTTGAGCCCTGACATTCTCTGGTCACTTTACCCACTCTACATCTGATGTAGCAGAATTCAATGCACCTTTAAAAGTAATTTTCCATGCCATATTTTATAATAGTTATTACTTCTGCTGTCGTACACTCTCCGGACCACTGCTCAGTACATAGTGTATTTTGTTATTATTATTATTATCGTTTTAAAAATTCTTTATATTGTATATAACCTTTTTAAGTCTCTGTGTAGATGTGTCGAGCCTTGTCAAAAAGAATTTCTCTGCATAGGATGATGTGATGTTATCCGATACATATGACAAATAAACAACTTTGACTTTGACTTTAACTCTCCATCCAACCTCACTGAGCTCAAACTGTATTGCAAGGAGGAATTGGCAAAAATTTCAGTCTCTCGATGAGCAAAACTGATAGAGACATACCCCAAGCGACTTACAGGTGTAATCGCAGCAAAAGTTGGCCCTACAAAGTATTAACTTTTGCACGCCCAATTTTTCAGTTTTTTATTTGTTAAAAAAGTTTGAAATATCCAATAAATTTCGTTCCACTTCATGATTGTGTCCCACTTGTTGTTGATTCTTCACAAAAATTACAGTTTCATATCTTTATGTTTGAAGCCTGAAATGTGGCAAAAGGTCGAAAAGTTCAAGGGGCCGAATACTTTCACAAGGCACTGTATTAAACAAAATATCAGATAATCTATGAATAATCAATAGGCAAGTGGGCTAGTAGTAGGAAATGTGACAAAAGCAGAAATCCCTCATTGTCTTTACCACATGACAGCCCCAAAAACAGACTACCTTTTTGCTTCCCTGTTCCCATGTTTTCCTCCATTTAACCCGCAATGGACAGTGTTTCCCTGGTTTCCTGTGGTGGTGGGGGGGGCTGTCCTAACTGCTGCAGCTCTTTCACTCACCATCTACTGCACTCTGAGGAGGTCAGTGTTTTCAGAGACACCAATGTAAACACATGTCCACTAGAGGTAACATTATAACCACAATACCTCTGTTCCTCTTTAAAGGAGATGTAAAGGAGGAAGTGGTACCACAGCAGAAACACAGGTGATTATATCAGTTACACCTCCACTGATCACATCAATGTTCTCTGTCACTACACAGTCACACTCCTATTATTCTCTCTCATGTGCCTTGCCTGACTGTCTCTCTCCTGGTCTCTCTCTTGCTGTTTGTCTCCACAGAGTGTCCATTCTGACACTAATAATGGTGACAGACGCACAGCTTTGAACATGATGGCCATGACCCCTGTTGAAAACACTCTGGCTGTGAGTCTGTTATGTATTAACTTGTGTGTTGAGTTTTATGTATCTTATGTTGGGACAATGTCTCCAGAAGAATCCACTCACCCCTTCTCTCTAAGTGATGGGTTAGAGAAATAGGACACTTTCACATTAAAATATTAATGACTGATTATCCATCAAGGTTATTTAGGGCTTGTTCACTCACATTAAATCACATCAAGAGGACCAGACGACTGCACAACTCCATCTTTCTCAAGTGGTCAAAACAATCTTCTGAAATAATTGTGCCAGTACACATGGGTTCAAGCCCTGGCTTGGCCGACTGTCCGTACCCTTCCTCTGTCTCCCACTACTTGTCTTCCTGGATTTTGATTCATAAGTAATAATAATCGTTTTACAGGGGTAAAGCGTAACGTGACCCCAAGCTTTTGGATAGGAAAGCCTAAACCCCGGCCTCGGAAGCATTAACTTCTTGTAAGGATAATGGGTTAACATGCAAACGCAGATATCCCTCTTGCATATTGTTTAGGGTGTAGCAGTATGTTTTTTTTGTTTGGGTATTCATGTATTGTTCAGTAATACTTCTGCTACTTGGCATTGTTTAACTTTGTATTGTACTCCAGTTTCCTATACACAGGCAGGGCATTGTTAGAGTTAACTAAGCGTCAATACCCATTTCCACTACAAGAGGGAGTAGACTGGTTAGTGAGTAATGGCAGGAGCAGCAGCAACACTTTAGTGCATTGCTGCAATGTGAGTCTAGATAGTAAACCTGTTTGAGTCGTGACTCACTCAGATCTTTTACCAGAGTTTTTAAAATAACTCATGAGTCACAAGTCTTTAGTATCATTAACCCGGATCAGTTGAGTCCTAATACAATTCAATCTAAAATGATAAAAGTGCCGCACACAAAACTCTCGTAACATTAGCTACTACAAGTCCTAGTCATCTTAGCTGCTAAAAGCTTTAACTTACAATTTCAGAGGCAAACACAACTCTACAAGTCAACTTAAGCAACCGAGTGAGCAGAGTGACAGTTCGAGACGGGTTATAGGAATCTCCCGATCTGCAGACTCAGAGCCGTAAACATTGCAGACTCGCAGACCATGGGACTCGTGAGTTGTGGCGGACTCGTGAGTTGTGGCGGACTCGTGAGTTGTGGCGGACTCGTGAGTTGTGGCGGACTCACAGAACTTCCTACTACGTTAGTGAGTAGAGAGAATGGGCTAGGACTGAGTTTCCTTGGAGATTTGGCAAGTGACTCAGATCAGTTTAGTGACTGACTCAGAATAACTTGAATCCTTAAAATGAATTGAGTTTGCTAGGCCTACAATCCATGATCCCTCTGTTTTATACAATAACTGAGTGGATGAGTATCATGAGGAAAGTGAAACATTTAGTAATCAGATCGATTGGCCATAGCCTTGTGTTCACTGTGGGCATGTATCATGTGCATAGTGACTCCTATAGTGACATCCTCGACCAGACCAAAATGTTGACTGGTCAGGTGCCCTGACTGATAGAGCATGTAGGAAATATATATGGGTATGCGTAAAATGACGGTCATATTACTATCCGTAAAATTACAGGCTGAACCGGCGACAATATGTGCCTGTGGCGAAAAAGGCATGTCTGAGGGGTAGTCAGGAAAGCTAACGTAATGTGACGTGAGGACTTTGAAGAAACAACAGTAATTAACTGGGAGGGCGTCTGACCTGCCGTCAGTTGAAACGTCACAATTATCCCATGTCGCTTTTTCAGATATTTTTAATATAATGAAATATAGATTTTATAGCATTTGTTAACTGGTCACTAGAAAAAGAGAATAGTTCCATAGCTTCAAAATTCTACAATAAGCCTTTCAATATAATTAATTATCTTGTGAGTTGGCCTTTTATGTAGCCTATGATTGTTGATATATCCTACATCTGCCTACACAGACTGTCCTTCCTGACCATAACATTGACACCTATACAGCTCTGAACATGAGGACCAGGTCAGCTGACTATGATACTCTGGAAGTAAGTGTATGTTTATCATACTGAATTAATGCCTTGGGTTAACTAAAGTGTATTTACTGTATGCCAAACATTTACATTTCCTAATCTAACTCTGTACATCTCTCTCCTAATTTTTCCCTATCAGAATATACAGTACTTCATGACTCAATGATAAAATAATCACCTCTTATGCTAAATTAATTTGTATAATTTGAAACATAAACATTTGCACAGCCCTATCCTCCTTGTTTGTGAATTGCTTTTTGTTAACCCAGGATGTCTTTTTTCAGATTGTGAGGGACTGCCACAATGAAACAGACTATCAGAGAAACTCTGACCCATCTGATTATTAGAAACTGGACTAAAGGGATCTAACATAGACCGTGGACTGAACAGAACCAGAGAGAGAGATGGATCTACATACTACGAGGCCCCTGGGCATGAGTGTCTTTGGAGGCCCCCCACCCCTAAACTCACATGACATTGGCACATACGAAGATGCCCCCACCAATTGCTTGTCATGATAAGCCTCTACAAGCCTATGTTAAGGCCGTATTATCTAAAAAAAACCTGCTGATCACTAATATAGGATTTACAGCACAATCAATGAATCGTGAGACACTGCCTAAGAACAACTTTAGAACTTATCATAAAGATTTTAGAGCAGAACAACTACATCATGTCAAAAAGTAAATATTTCATGAAAACACTGGCTAAAATATACAATAAGATCCACAATATTGAAGTTGCAATAGTAACAGCAGCAAAATAGCTGAGATGAAAGAAAGCAAATGTTCTGCCAACTGTCAAAAGTGTGGTCGGTGTTGTGCATATGGGATCATGGTGCAAGCAATGACAGAAACAAACAAGAAATGTTTCAGGTTTTTATTTCTTCCCTATGGTAGAAAAGGGGAAGGTCAGACCATATCTAACAAAGTAAAAAAAGAATTTCTGTTGCATAAAATCCTTCCCTAACACATACAATGCTAATCCTATCTAACTGCAAAATATACGGGGAGCAGGCAGATCCTATGTAGTGTATTTAACCATAATATCTCATACTTGGGTAGTATGTAGGCGTATTGCCTAAACCCATCTCAGGCGTTTCCCTTTTCCATAGGAATAAAATAACAATTCATTTAACCACAGATGCAAAGACAATACATATGTAAATAACTCATAAACCTATAAATTAGGGGCAAAATGTGGGTTTGATCCGATCCCAAGCAATACAGGCCCAGAATTATAGATACCGATATTGACACTGATACTTTTTATTATTAAGAGCCCTATTTTAATGATCTAAGCACACGGTGTGAAGCGCATGGCGCAAGTGCACTTTGGGCATGTCCAAATCCACTTTTGCTAGTTTAACGGTGGAAAAAAGGGTCTGTGCGCCAGACGCATGGTCTTAAAGGTTGGCATAATTAATCATAGGTGTGTTTTGGGTGTAACATGCAATAAACCTATAAGAGTGTCATCTTCCCTTCCCTTTAAAAGCCAGACGCACCTTGGCTCATTGCTATAATGATGACCGATTTGCACCGTGATTTTTTTCTTGTGCTGCTTCGCTTGACTGTGTGTGTGCAACAAGCATAGTGTGCACGCGCTGTGCATACGCCTAGGTGCATTTGACTAATTTGTTGTTACAATAAGAATGACATTCTGCACTGTTGACTTTAGACCACGTTTTTGTTTGTCAATGGCGCAATTACTTTCCGATGCCTCAAGATCGCACTATGCCAAGGATTATCCTGAACACACACATCCCTGTCAGACCAGCACGCCCATGGGCGCAAAGATGGGCACAGGTGAATTTGCTATTTCAACGACGTGGGTGCCGGATGGGAAATTTACTACTGCGACTGTGTTAAACTAGCAAAGACACATGAATCAGGCTTTGCGCTGTGCTGCACGGGTGCAAGTTACGGCTAATGTACTTTCACGTACGGGAGGGTAGAGTATCATGGTTTATGAGGTATTTATAATTTCTTATATTTTTTATCTTACTTTAAGAATTATTTACTTATTATGTTAGACTTTTTACCTTGATTTTGTCTTATTTTCAGACATTTTAGGAAGTCAAACTCTCAGTGCACTGGCGGTAAATTGTTTACTTTAAGTATATTCTATCTTAATTTAGGAACATATTGTCATGATTCCAAAAAGGGCTCAGGCAGGCAACAGGAATTAACAAACGTAAATTTAAGTTTAATGAAACAAACTATCCCTTAGGAGAATCACAGAATAACAAAGTAAACAATCCCATAGGAGACTAAAGAATACAATTGGGAAACCGCATACCAATATAAATGAATAAGGCACTAACAGCCATAAACTCTTCTAGAAACAAGTATAAAGTAAACAGAACATAACTTGCTGTCAAGGAAAACAGAGGTACTCACAGAACCGGATAAATGAGGACTATGACTTGGAGAAACAAAACCCATGGCAGAAATCAATGACCAGCAATGAAACTTCTTCTTCTTCTTCTTCTTCTTCTTCTTCCATAGTATCTGGCAGATCGCAACCGACTTAATGCTGCATATACTGCCACCTACTGTACCGGAGTGTGAGGCCGGTCACGGCCCACCCAATTCAAATTCTCCTATCTAGACCAGTCCCCCTCAGAAATTTAAAAACAGCCCTCGACACCACCCCACCCCC
>JACXGM010034868.1:0-11845 GCA_016801145.1 Umbra pygmaea | reverse complement strand
CCCTATGGTCCGCTCCACCACTGACCGAGCCCGAGTATGTACATCATTGTACCGCCGCTCTTGCTCATTCTGGGGGTTTGTGAGCGGGGTGAGGAGCCAAGTTTGCAATGGGTAACCACAGTCACCTATGGGTATACAGTAACCACTTACTCAGATGCCAATACAAGCTCATTGCCTTATTTTACCGTAGCCTAATGATAATAAATTACATATATTACCAATAGGCCAGCCATCCTGCACAGCCCCTGCTTGAAGTCTGTTCCCCACACTGCTATTTCACAGGATAAATGAATCATGAGTAGAGCCAGGCCACCGTGCCACAACATTTGTCAAACACATTTGCGCATCACAGATCACTTGCAGATTTACAGAGTGGAAGTGTTTTCTGTTCACATACGCGTATTCATTATCAGATGGTGCCCTTATAGCAATGTGAGTGCAGTCGATGGCTCCGATTACATTTGGAAATCGGCTCATCGCTGCGAAATGCAGTTTAATGTTGGCCTGCTCACCAACAGTGAAGGGAAATTGTATGTACCTGGGTGACATACGGATGAGACCGTTCCATACAGCTGCCATGGCGCGGCTCAGAGATGGTTGGGAAATGCCTGACCGGTCAGCGAGCTCTCTCTGAAAAGCGCCGGTTGTGAGGAAGCCCAGTGTGGTGAGAACTTGCAAATGAGCAGGTAACGTGTGGTTCCTTGCTGTCTCACGTTCTAAAGCCGGCCCAAGCTCAGCACAGAGTTCCAACAGGATAACCCTTGGCAACCTGAATCGACTCATAAGCCAGTCATCATCGCGGGCCAGCAAATCCGTTTGGTCTCTGAACACACGCTCTCTCCGGATTATCCTATTTGCAATGTCTTCTAGCAGTGCCAGAGCAGCCATTGCGCATCAAATATAGCAGCATGATTTACGCATCTTTTTATAGGCTACACCTGATTTCCCACACCTCGTTCACTTATTTACACATAATCCATAGAATCAATTGAGCATCAACAGTGAGTGATTACTTTTACTGGAGGTGGATCCGGGCGTCATGCCTAATGTGCGTTATGGATGAGCCAAAGTCAGGCTCACAGAGACAATTGCATTTTCCCATGTTAAACTTGTAGCTGCACAGCGAGTATATATTTCATCTGTGGTAAATAATCTGTGCTGTGTGCAATGTTAACCATATACAGAGGGTGACATGCATTTCCTGAATGATTTTGTCAGAAGTTATTGAGTGGTGGCAGATTAAGGTAATAGCATTTCCCATTTGGGTTTTGACATTTTGATGTGAGTCATCCACATCAATGATCAAACTTTTATTAGCGGATGTAATTATGTTTTTAGAATAGTCAACGTCATAGACGTATGACAGTAATTGTAGTGGAAACTTTATTTATGTTTGGTGAGTTATGTCACTTTTCAGTTAAAATTTGTCACGTTACAGAGCAAGACAAGACTTTGCGTACGGCCCGCACATTCTCACGCCTGCTCTAAAGTTTCCGTGACGGCCCGCATATTCTCACGTCAAGTAAATTTTTATACATCACACCGTGGACGTGGAAACCACTGTACGCAAGATTTTCATGCGTACGCAACGTTTATACATGAGGCCCCAGGTTTTGGGACTGGTAGGTTTGAGCAGTCTAGAATAGGGAGGTTGTAGTTTCCAGGGAAGGGGAACTAGGGAACGTTACACATTCAAACTCACCACGCTATTGCACCACTCCATTACAAATGAATTTGAGTTGTTAGCCTTAAGTCTTACATTAGTTACTCATTGTAAAATTACAATTGTTGGGAATAAAAATTCTATACTGAAGCAAATCTTACACAGTTAATCACCAAGCTGACAAGATCTATGCTTAAAATGTCTGCGGAGTCCACCTTGATAGATTGGCGAGTGGAAAATTGACATTAGGAGTCAGTGACCAATGCCTTATTGCATGTGTTAAAGGATTGTTACAACAATTACTGCTGCAATGAAACATCCGCAATATCACTCTTTCGAATCAGCAATCACATCTGTTTTAAGCGATTTGAACGTTTATTTTTTGTTAAAAAACAAGCAAAGAACAATTTTCGAAGCCTTCATATTTAAAAAAGATGTTGTCGACTCGACTTGGCAAAAGTCTGATATATCCAATTGGGCTGAGAGGCATTTGAGAGGCGTCCGTTGGTGACGCCCCTTTGGAAATGTGCTGTGAATGAACCTTGCCCAGAACCACTCTCAGTCAGAACTGAGAAGGGTCTGGTGTTAACGCAATGCAAGTACTGTTATATTTATAATCCAATCTATAGATCTTTGCAATACACTTAGTACTACATTTAATAATGATGCATTATGTCTAACTTTATCAATATCTGTAATATTTTTAATATTTACATATTCCCAATGAACTACTGCACAGGACATTAACATCTTAGGAATCAGCGTGCCACCGGGCGGGACATTTTGGCCAAAGAAAAAAAAGGTGGAATAGAATCACTGCCCACTAATTCAGATTTTACTCTGCATATACATGTCTGACATGTAAAAAAACTTAGAAAAACACAAATATAGCTAAAATATCAGATTCACAATAGCTATGACAAGAATAAAAAGCCACGTAATAATGTGACATGAGTGCATTGTAAACAAACCCATTCCTTTAGCTAGTGCATCCACAAACTCAGCAAATACATCCACGTCTGACAAAAATATGTTCTTACAGTCAGCTATGTTTCTCTGATTTATCATCCAAAAGGTCCCAGCAATACAATAGAGCATTGTTTTCGTTGGTATAATCAATTTTTTTAATGAAAATGATCAAAAACATAATATAACTGTACCGCAAACCACATTGTTACAAACCATAACTACAACTATCATAAAATATTTCTAGATTTTTTACCTTCAGAACAGTGTTCCAGCCACTGAATCTTATCTGATACCGAATACCAAGACTATCTAGATGTTCGCAGATATATGATATCATCTTTATACACTCCGGGAATGCAAAATTACATAACTTTGTCTGACAAAGGCTGCGTCTTTTCACATCCGGGTCGCGCTACTTCATCAGAACGGCACTCACTTGATTGGCAGTAAATCCATCAAATCATAACCAAACCATCTGAATTAGATAGACAGACAATGTGCTGGGCTTTTCAGGCATGTTTGGTTGATTCTTGTGAGCCAAAAACTATATGAACTACAAGCATGCGTACCCGGCAGGCAGTATCCTCACGGGCAGTGTTCCAGACTTTGTTCATTTTAAAGCTTTTATAAAGTGCCTCCCAAAGGTCTCAAAGCCTTTTTTTGAAAACGAGAAATATCAGTGTTATCGATGCTTTGAAAGAGATTTGCAGAGAAAGTGACACGGAAATGAGGATTGAGTCTGGAAGCTACCACAGCTTCGAAGTACAGAGGAGAAGTTTTTGGAAGGGAAAGATCCTGTTTTAGATCAGTGAGTAAAATAAGTTATATCTTATTCTAATCCAGTTGTTTACATTTGTAGTTATTATGCCACATGGCCTTGGCTTGGAAACATGTGAACAATGAACATTGGAATAAGGTGGTATGTTTTCACATTAGATTCATTATTTTTATTTATTTTTTATTGTATTATCATTGTAAGTGCACAAAGTAGAGAAACTAGCATGTGATTATATGAAACTTGAGTTCAATTTTGACACTAGGCTGTTGCTGGTTAACTTGGCCATTTGTACGAGTAGGTGTGTTTTGTAAGAATATAAAAGTTTTTGTAACCAAATCATATTTGTATAGTTATTTATATAGAAATTATTAATGTGGATACTTGGGGACACTTGGGGACACTTGGTCACAATCGTGAAGGACACTTGGGGTCCTCTTACAAAATAGTCTATAGCTCCTTGACTGTTGACTCTATCATTCTAACATTTTAGACATATGTTGTCCTCGCTTGGGGGACATGATTAGAAGTGTTTCTAGGACCCAATCTCAATATGTCTTTTTATTTGCATTTAAAAGATGATGTAGATAAAAGAATGTATTTTCATTCATATTGTGCCAGATGTGTACACTTATTATAAATTATTTTTACAAATCTACAAATTTCAAAGTCTTTCCTTTCAAAAAATATCAAGCATATGTTTCTCCTTCCTTCAGGTCCAGTGTAATAAGAGGTTAACTTTGGGTATGTTTTTCAGGCAGAAGTTCACAATCAGAACCTGATGCTTAAGAGTTTAAAGGACATTAAATGATCATAAAGGAGTTCCACAATGTTCAATTTTGGGACCTTTATTGTTTACTCTGTACATAAATTTTATCTGTAACTCTCTTAAAAACTGTAATTTTCATTTTTATGCTTATGACAGAGTACTTTATGCTACTGCCCCATCTCTTTCAGCATTTAACCTCCTGCAGACTGATTATGATTTGCTACAAAATGCACAAGTAGACCTAGGCTTGGGTTAAGTGCAAGTACAAACTAACCCTGTTTCCTAGATCCCAAAATGTACAATTGGATAATCTTAACATCATTGCTCTTGATGGTTCTGTTTTAGAAGTTTGGTTAGATGATAATCTATTTAAATACCCATACTAGTGAGCTGGTAAGGAAAATTACATTTAGAATTGGCTACTTTATAGAAATAAATCATATATTTTGGTAAACATTTGTTCATAAGGCTTTAATACAGAAATGTCCTAGCTATGTATGTTCCAAAATTCATTGTTCAAATACTATATATTTGACTTGGACGCAAGACCTGTTGGTGCTAAAGATTCCACAAACTGCCTTTGAATTCCATCCCCCACACTCATGATATGATATACAGAACAAAGTTAAGCTAGAGGTTTTAGTGCCTGTATGCACATTGAAATGTATTTTACATTATTTTTACCATTAACTGTGAATTTGTCTTTAAAGTCTTTTTTTATGCAAGTGTTTTAATTGTTTTATAAGAGGTAATTGTTTCTTTAATTTTATTTATATTTACTTTTCGGTTGGTGTTTTTATATTGTATCACAGGGCACAACAGTAAAAGAGACTTTGGTCTCAGCTTGTATTCCCTGTATGTTAATTATTTAAATAATGATGCTGGGCAGGGGGCATGAAGAATGCAGGAGTGAAGATGTAAAGAAAACATATTTTAATATGAAAAACTGTTTAGAAAAAAAAAATGACTATGAGGAGTCTTGAAATATATCTATCACACGGCTCTGCATCTAACACAAATATCTAGAATAGGACAAATGAATGACACTGATACTTGGTGTGCATGGATGACTGTTAAACAGAGTGATCTAATGGTGGATACCGTGATTAAAAAACTGTCTGGGAGACACAGAAAACACAAATTGGAGTCGGTGGGACTGGAGCCAATGACTCAGGCACTGCCGTAGATGGCCACTGTGAAAAATGGTAACTTTGGTGGGGTAATGGTTATGTTTATCAAAACTGTATGGGGGAAATAGTGAAAAACGTTATCTAGAGTTTTGCTAAAAAAAATTCACACCCATGGAGAATTGTCAAAGTCAAAGTTGTTTATTTATCATATGCATCGAATAACATCACATCATCCTACGCAGAGAAATTCTTTTGACATGGCTCGACACATCTATGCAGTGGGCTTAAAAAGATTACAACAATATAAATAATTTTTAAAACAATAATAAAAAATAGTAATAATAATAATAATACGCTATGTACTGGAAATAGATGTTAAAATTAAATTAAAATTAAATGACAACACGAGTGAGCAGGAAAAACTATTTGTTTGTATTTCTCATGGGATTTATATTCAACTGTAGGTCATTACAGAATGGTACAATTTTAAATCAAAACATGGTAACAAAGATAATGATGAAATTACCCCTGTTCAAGAGTCTACATACCTTCAGTTCTCAATATGTGTGTATTGCCCCCTTTAGCATCAAAGACAGCATGATAGTTGTCTATGAATTCTTGCAGGTGGTATACAGTAGCTGACCATTTGTATTGGCAAAATGCCTCTAGGTCATGCAAAGTCTTTGGTTGAGACATGTCAAGGTGTTGTCAGACATATTGTATCAGGGCCTTTTTGTGGCACTGGTGCAGTAAAGACTTTCTGGCAACTTGACAATGTAGCTCTTTTTTATTAAAGTATTGTTGTAATGGACCACACCATCTTTTTCCAAAGCAGCCTGTATGTTTCTTGAGGTTACCTGTGGGTTTTTCCTTTTACCCTGAACAATTATTTTGGCAGTTGGCTGAAATCTTTCTTGATCTACCTGACCTTGGTATAAAGAGATCCTTGAATCTTCCACTTTCTTATTAAGTGATTGAACAGTACTGATTGGCATTTGCAATACCTTGGGTATCTTTTAATATACATATTGTCTTTATGCAGTTCCAATACCTTATGAAGCAGGTCTTTTGACAGTTATTTTCTGCTACCCATGGCTCAGTATCAAGGCTGCTCAGTGCATCAACGTGAGTGCTAACAAACTCATTGACTATTTATATACAGACACTAATTGCAATGTAAAATGCCACAGGTGTGAGAAATTAACCTTTAATTGCCATTTTAAACTGTGTGTGTCACCTTGTGTGTCTGTAACAAGGCCAAACATTCAAGGGTATGTAAAGTTTTCATCAGGGCCATTTGGGTGTATCTGTTATCAGTATTGTTTAGAAAGGAGCCAAATAACTGTGTGATAATTAATGGCTTCATATAATCACTATCCTTACACAACAGTCAGATTTTTTGCATGAACAGCCATATTGTCAAAATTAATGCAGAAATGTCACAATGTCTGCCAGTGCCAGGGTATGCAAACTTATGAGCAAAACTTTATGCTATTTACCTAGAGTATTTGTAACTCCCCCCGGTTCTCAAGACATAACATTATGCATGAAAATCAATCTCAAATTGTTATTTTTTACTTTTGAAACTTTTTTTAAAATAAAAAACTATACAGAACTTCACTGTAAGAAAAAGGGTGACCTCTTCAGAAGCCAAAATAACAACATCTCAGACATCTCCAGGTTTGAAGGGATAGGTGGAAAACTGCAGCCATAAAACACACTCACAGGACCAGGTAATCCTATACATACAGCATGCTTTTGCAGGGCCCCTACATACGGCATGTTTATAATGTGGGTAAAAGAGTCCTAGGTCTCAGAGTCCCCTGCATGAATATTCAGTTACAGTACAAAATATAAGATTTTTAAGAAGGTAGTCTGCCTGGTTTCATAATCATCAGGATATTCTATTATGCGCATTGGATGTCAATGACTATTTTCAGACACATAAAAATGTTTTAAGGGGTAATGTCTTTAACAGTTACACCAGAGCATTCATTTTCATATACAGTCGTATTGAAAAGTGTAGGCACCCCTGACAATTTTCAAAGATTTTCATTTAGAAATAATTGGGTGTTTGGATCAGCAATTCAATAACTGAAGAACACAGTAATAGTTCAGTAGTAAAATTAGGTTAATTGGATGAACAGAACATGTGCAATATGCATCAAACTGAAATTAGACAGGTGAATAAATTTGGGCACCCCAACAAAATGTTTTACATCAATATTTAGTTGAACCTACTTTAGCAGAAATAACAGCCTCTAGATGCTTCCTATAGCCTGTAATGAGTGTCTGGATTCTGGATGAAGGTATTTTGGATCATTCCTCCTTGCAAAACATCTCCAGTTCAGTTAGGTTTGATGGTTGCTAAGCATGGACAGATCAAATCACCCCAAAGATTTTCAATGATATTTAGGTCTGAGGACTGGGATGGCCATTCCTTGTTCCTCTGCATAAATGCCACAGTAGATTTTGAGCTGTGTTTGGGTTGTTGTCTTGTTGAAATATCCAGCCCTGGCGTAACTTTAACTTTGTGACTGATTTCTCTACATTATTCTCAAGTATCTGCTGATATTGAATGGAATCCATGTGACCCTCAACTTTAACAAGTTTCTCAGTACCGGCGCTGGCCACACAGCCCCACAGCATGGTGGAACCTCCACCAAATTTTACTGTGGGTAGTAAGTGGTTGTCTTGGAATGCTGTGTTCTTTTGCCGCTGTGCATAACTCCCCTTGTTGTGACCAATTATCTCCAACTTTGTTTCATCAATCCACAGCACCTTTTTCCAAAATGAAGCTGGCTTGTCCAAATATGCGTTTGCATACCTCAAGCAAATCTGTTTGTAGCATGTGTGCAGAAAATGCTTCTTCTGCATCGCTCTCCCATACAGCACAGTGACACCATCTGCAGCATGATGATGTTGTAGGTCTTTGGAGGTGGTCTGTGTGCTGTTTTTGACTGTTCTCATCATTCTTTGTCTGTCTGATATTTTACCTGGCCTGAAACTTCTGGCCTTAATAAGAACTGTGCCTGTGGTCTTCCATTTCCTCACTATGTTTCTCACAGTGGACACTGACAGCTTTAATCTCTGCAATAGCTTTTTGTAGCATTCCCCTAAACCATAATGTTGAACAATCTTTGTTTTCAAGTCATTTGAGAGTAGTTTTGAGGCCCCTATGTTGCCACTCTTCAGAGGAGAGTTAAAGAGAAAAACAACATGCAATTGGCCCCCTTAAATATCTTTTCTCATGATTGGATGCACCTGTCTATGAAGTTCAAGGCTTAATGAGCTCTTCAAACCAATTGTGTGTTCCAATTAATCAGTGTTAGGTAGGTACAGGTATTCGAACCAACAAAATGACAAGGGTGCCCAACTTTATGCACCTGTCTTATTTCATTTTGATGCAAATTGCACCTTTTCTGTTAATCCAATGAACCTCATTTCACTACCAACATATTACAGTGTCCTTCAGTTATTTGATAGATCAAAATGAAATTGCTGATCTGAACACCCAAATGTTTATAAATGAAAATCATGGAAATTGTCAGGGGTGCATAAACTTCTGCATACAACTGTGTGTAGCTCACTCTATCTATCCCGTCCATCCATCTTTTGCATTTTTTCTTTCTACCTTAGCCCTTTCACTTTTATCTTAATTTTTTAGACATTATTGCTCCCTATGTTTAGATATCATCACAAATCAAATCAGGCCTCTCTCTCTTCCTCTTAATCTCTCTATCAATCATGCTAAGAAAGTGGAGATGAGGAAATGTATTTGGATCAGAGTATTTGGCAACAGACAGCCTCCAAATTGGCTCTGCGGCTGAATCCCAACTCTCATCTTCACTGGGTTGTGGCATCTGTTGTTGAGTTACTGTTGCAGCTTTATGGGCAGCATGTTCCACAGATGTCCCACTTCTTATCAGAAATCTGGAATCAACATACTCACTTATTTTACATATTAAAGGGGATATTTGTAGAATTTCACACTGTAACATCAGAGCTACTTAAAAACTGTATTTCTTGATATTAGAAAAAGCTATTTACATGGGACAAAGATTTCCTACACACAAAAGCATAGCCTGAAATGCACTATTTCTATCAAAAATGAAGAGGCGTGTGCCCATTGACAAACACTATGGAAGCACAACTCCTCATGTCCTTATTGAAATTCCCTTTTAATTGGGAAAATCGACTTACAGTAAGTACAGGGACATTCCCCTGGAGCAACTTAGGGTAAAGTGCCTTGCTCAAGGACACAATGATGTTTGGCACAGTCAGGAATTGAACCAGCAACCTTCCAACTACAAGTCTAATCGCTTTTTCATATTTAAAAATGTCAAGTTGTGACAGCTTTTGTTAGCTGGTAAATGAAAAACTAATTTGGTTTATTTTGTTTTGGAAAGTCAGACTTGACCTTGAGTGGAAATTATATACTTCAGAAGCATGAACACACTACAAATTTAGGTGTGTTGCCCAGAAACCACAGGATCAGTAAATAAAGACACAGCATCTGTAGGGGAGCAGAAAAAGAGTAAACCAATGGAAGTGCCCCCCAGGGCCACCCCATCTACAGATGGGTGCTCTAGCCGCTTCGTGATTAATGGAGACAATCAACATCCCAGATGCGGGAGCTGTGATTTGGGATCCTGAAGAGGGTGTGACATACAAAGTAGAACGTAGCATGTTAGTTGAAGGACTGTCATCATAATCCAGCAGAGGTGTCCAATTTTGGCAGCAGTAGCAGTTCTGAACTTTGAATAGGCCCTAGATTGCCATGATTTGGCTCAGCAGGTTTATATATTCTCTCACTTCAATCAGGCATAACGCAAATGGACAAAATAGGTTATTTTTTTTAAATTCAAATTTTAACAGTAGACCGTGCATTCCTTTCTGACTTTCTGTGCCAGATGTAATTATGTATCAGAGGAATAAACCTCACCCTGACAGGCTGCTGTGACAGTTTCAAAGAGGAAGGCAGCTGTCATTCACCGATTACTTCAGCATGCACAAACGACCTACCTTCCTAAATCTACACCCTGGCTTCCCCTTGTCCTCTGTGCTACTTCTATCCTCTCTTCCTCGCTCCTTCGTCCCCTTTTCGTCAGGACAGAAGTGAGAGAGTATCAGCCACAGTAAATACCCTCATGATTTTAATCAGAGGCAGTCCACCTCGTTTTGATTGGATCAGAGCCGATGACTCACTCCATAGGAGGATGGAGAGAAGATGAGGGGAAGAGGTGGGAGTAGCTTTCTCTCTCCCTCTTTCTCTCTCTCCCTTTCTCTTTCTCTCTCTCATTGACAGCCTATTTTCCCTACTTTCAGCGCTCACAGAAGTCTCATAAGACACTCCCATGCCAGTCATCTAAAGGACGTCATCCCAGCCTGAAGGTGCTGAACTGTCTTCATATTTTGCTCCTCTGCTATCTTTGCTTTTGAGCAGTCTTGATAAGAGGTGCATAGCCTGCAGGGGAAGTAGAGAGAGATAGATAGAGAGACAGACAGACGGAGAGATAGAGACAGAGAGAGAGAGACAGACAGACTGAGAGATAGAGACAGAGAGAGAGAGAGAGAGAGAGAGGGATTTGAGCTGGTGACAGCGCCTGCAGCCCGCTGCTGCAGCTGTTTTTAAACCAGAGGCAGAGCTGTGCAATTGCTTCAGTGATCCACAGACACACAGATCAGTGAGCTGTGAACGACTCAGCCCCTATGCCTCACCAATGACATGATCACACTACTGTAAGTGAAAAAAAGAGTTTCTTCTTGTCCATTACCTCTTCTCTACGGTTAACCCTCCAGAACGCAGAATCTACACACACAGGTGAGTCTTCCGTCTGTTCTTGTCTCTGCCTCGTAATTAACTGTTTTGGCAACATGAGTGTGCCTTTGATAGCTGTGTCAATACTACATATTCATCGAATTGCAGAGAGGAAGAGAGGGACAATGTGTATGGCGCGGTTTGCTTCACAGGGTATTGTGCTCGTAAACTTGAATAATTTATCTCTGGTATTGATTTTTGGCTTCCCATCGATCTGTCTTGGCTGTTTTCATTAATCTTGGGTGAGAAAATGTGACGCCTTGGTTACTTGGTGTGTTAGATGACTCAAAGGAGCAGTTGTGTTGGTAATAAGCCTGAACAGTATATATCATATGAATTGTGTGGAAAGTGGAATGTGATAGCATTTTGGTGGTGTATATATTATAAACAGCAACTTACTGCATGTGTGCATGTTTGTTGCTGTGCATATGGTTGTAGCTACTATGTCTGAGGCTGTGTTTATGTTTGTGTGTGGGTCTGCATGTGGACCCTATTTACTTTTTCACTGGGAAGCGAACAAGACTGCTGGGATTGTGGGACATCGTTGTTATGAAGCAAGCTGTATGTCTCCTTCATCCTGTGCCGGCGCGCACCTGTGTGTGTTTTTGTGCGTTCGCACAGTAGGTGTTTGCTCACACGTGTGCTCATGCATGTGCATGTGCCTGTGTTTGTGCATTCTAGAAGAAAAAGGGAGTGAGAAAAAGCAGAGAGAGTGAGA
>JACXGM010034867.1:0-11846 GCA_016801145.1 Umbra pygmaea | reverse complement strand
ACAACACATTCAGCACCTTCCCTTGGGACAGCGCCTTGTAACGTCGCACTTAAGTGGCAGCTTAAGTGCGACGTGTTAAGAAGATTCTAAGGGAGACTTCGGGGAACACACTTACGAACGTAAACAACTTCTGTAAGATATATCTTTTAGAGTCTTCTTAGCGGGCTAAGAGTGAACGTTATCGGGGAACCGGGCCCAAGTCTTTTCAGTGAACTGGGTGTCCTGAATCGCTGCTCCAAAATATTTGTTCATGGGGATCACTTCTGCGCAGGTTATGGGAATCACGTAGATTTTGCCTATGATGTCACACAGAATTCAGTCAAGATTTACTTTCAACTCCCCCCTTTCGTTGTTTGTGACAAATCTTTTTCACAGTCCACAAGCCTTAAAGAATCTCTGTCTGATATTCAGAAACAATTCTTCACAGAAAGTGAGAAAGAGATTATAAACCCAGACTTGGTGAACACAATCCAATCAGCAAGGTGTTTGTATGACATGTCAGGAACACTGCTACACAAATTGTGTATTTGCCAATACAAAATTAAAATTATTAGCAATGAAGGTTATTTGTGTTACTCCTTATGTTAGATTATGAAAAGTTGAGTTGGATAGTTTATAGTAATTGTAGACTACAGTTTCATGAAGTAATCTACTTTTAATGGAATGTTGGAAATACTAATTAAAACATTTAAATTAAATTAAATTTGTTTAAAATTTGTTTAAAAAAATACTTTACTCATCAGATTATGCTAAGTGTACCTAAATGACAAAGGTTTACTTTATGAAGACTAAATTATTTGCTTATTTTGGAAAACAAACTATGGTTTTGCTGGAAACATTTAATTCAGTGCTATTATAGAATTAAGCAGGAGAACAAAAAGATAAATTAAATAATTCAGTGAGTCAAAAGATCAGAATCTTTCATTAAATGAACTAAATGATTCAGTTCAGTATAGTGATTCAGAATGTCCATCACTACAGCAGACCTAGCAGCTAGACTAGTTATTCAAAGCTAGCTTTAACAACCTACTTGGCCAGTTAATGATGACGAGTCTTCAAGTCTGTTCGTTGATTAAAGTTAATTTGATTTGAGCATAAATGAGTGTGTACATGAGAGCTTGGTGAGATATTTAAGAAGAGTAAAAAGAAAAAGAAAACTCATCTACTTCTTTCAATGGTAAATTGTGCTTTTGACAAATTAGCTGTTGTTGGGGTAAATTGTATGTTGGCTTAGTGAACATTGATTATTAACAGATGTCTTCATGAAAATGTATTTAATATAGCCAAAGGTTTTACCACAATTTAAACAATATTTTGCACCATAGAGTACAGTTAAAAAGGCCAGCTGACCACAGCTCAGCCCAGTCCAGCCATGTACTGTACAGCCCAGCTCAGATCAGATGAGTATATGTCAGCCAACTAAAGCCCAGCCAAGTACAAGGCATTATTTCAGGTTGAAAGTAGTACTTTGAAACAAATGAAATCTTCTACCCAATAGTTACAGTGTTTTCAGATATCATTATTATTAAATCCAATGTCCATTTGTTTTATAAACTTTTATAACAACATTTTAGGGGAACACCCAAAAGTCCTAAGTCATTTCGAACCCTGACTGAAGGTTTGGAGAAACAGAATCCAGATAGAGACAAAGGACAACAACATTAAGAACAGTGGAAATAAGCACAAAAATACACAGGACAAGTGCCCATGGCCTGCAAGAATGTGTCGTTAGCCTGGGATTCATTTAGGACAAAACTAGCTAATGTGCGTGTGCACTGCACAAAATATTAGGACAACCAATATCAATACAATAGGTTAAATCAGCAGTCATTTAACAAGATGTACCACTCTTTCACATTATGCTAAACAATTAATGATCAATTTATACAATCCCCTTTCGGATTGAATGCTTTTTGTTAATCATCTGTTAAAAAGTAACTAGTACTAGTACTAGAGAATAATACTTTGTACTTTTACTTAACTACTTTTTTAATACCAGTAATTGTAGTTGAGTAGTATATCAGTAATGTAACAGTACTTGTACTTGAGTACAGATTTTCAGTCCTCTTCCCACCACTGCATGCTTGCGCGCGCACACACACACACACACACACGCACACGCACACACACACACACACACACACACACACACACACACACACACACACACACACACACACACACACAACACACACACACACACACACACAATTATGTATCTGTTGAATAGTATAACATTATAGGATATTCTTTATAGTCATGTATGGGTAAGCTTGTCCAAATGGCTGCTATGACTGCATGGTCTACTCTCTGGTCCTTTTCCACTCAAGTGAAAATAAATGTACTGTATCAATAAACTTAACAAATAAAGGAACAGTTCTTGACAAAACATGCACAGCATGCAGCATGAATGCCTCAACTCATATGGGCCCGATGTCCAAAAACAGACTTTGTGGGGAAAAGTAGGGCTGCAGCCATTATGGCTATTTCTACATTTAATGAGGGTGCCTCTGCCATGCTGGCTGTGATGAAGAAATCGTGGCCTCAGAGCACAGTCATGACAGTCAATGCAATGAAGGATGACATAGATATAGAAATTTGTGAAATTTTGCCATAAAGAATCTTTAAAGGCCATTTTCTCAAAATGAGTTTTGTCTCACACTCCGAGCGAAGGATCTTCAGTTTTGTAGCACCTACATACATCACACTTTACAGTTGTATTCCTAAATATATTTTGAAGGTTTTTACAGAGGGATTTGTTTATATATTATTCTTGGCCTGATTTATATGACATTTTATGCCTACAATTAGGGCGGAGATCCATTTTTTAAGGCTATTGGCAGTATTTTGTGATTTACTGGGTAAAATAAGGAGATATTCAAAATCCCTTCGGTAAATGCCTTTGAATTTAATATGTCAACAAAATGAAAAAATAATTTTGAACCTTGTGTTTTTCAATAGTCAAATTCTTCACTTCAAAATATATGTAAATTAGCACATATTTAATTAAATGTAGCCTAATTAGCATATTTAAACATAAAATTACAGAAAACTTGCAATACATTTTTTCTACTATTCATGTGAGTAGTCTCACATTAAAAATGTTGCCCTATTCACCTGTACTGAATTGCCTTAAAAACAAAAGCAATTGAAGAAATGTAGTACAAATTAAACAAATACTCATGATTTTATACATCCCTAGTGTTGTGAAATAAATTAATGCATAGTAATTGTGAAACCGTTGTTGTTCCTCAGACTATAATTGTACCATCAAAATCTATAATCGTTGCATTCCTACAGGTGATGTGTATTGTGTAATGAGGGTGTGGCCTAAGGAGTTTAACACCCTATATCAAGGTGTACATAATTATTAGGCAGCTTCTGTTCCTCAGACAAAATGGGCCAAAAAAAGTGATTTAACTGATAAAAAATTTAGAAAGTATTTTAGTGGGATGCAGCACTCTTGATATTGTTAAGATATTCGGGCGTGATCATGGAACCATCAAACATTTTGTTGCAAGTTGTCAACAGTGTTGCAGGAAACTTGTTGAGAAAAAGATGCACATTAACTGCCAAAGATTTGAGTAGGCTCAAACGTGACGCTACCAGGAACCCATTATCCTCCAGTGCTGTCATACTCCAGAACTGCAACCTACCTTTAAGGCTGAATCCCAACCACCACTTAACAAGACACATAAGTTGAAACATCAAGACTGGGCCATGAAATATTTTAGGTTTTATGGACTGATGAGACCTCACTTTTACTTTCTTAACTATTCAGGTTTGAGTTGTATTTCCATTTTGGATTGACAGAGAACACTTTAGTTGTTCATTAATTAAATTAATCCTCAAGAATACAACTTGCCTAATAATTTTGCACACAGTTAATTACCTTGACACATTGCCCTTGTGTGCTGGTTGGATACCTGTGAATTCAATCAGGGTTCTATAGTAGGTGAATCTGTAATTCTTTCCACATATGTACCAATCCAAAAATGAACCTAAGCATCAGACATCTTTGTGACATGCTAGAATGATGCATGTGATAGATCTTGAATACCCAGTCACTTTGTAAATAATACTAACCAGTTCTACAAAGTCTGTGTGAAAACAGGTAATGACACCAGGTGTTATAGTAACCCATAGTAGTTACTCTTTTTATTTTATAAGAACGTAAAATGTCGAAAGAGATACACACCAAATTGTCCTGAAAATTAATAAATTGTGCATGGTTGTATAATTAGTGGAATGGCCTTACTTTTGAGGGTACTCATTAGTTTTAGTTGAAAGGGCTATTAATTATACAGAACAATCCACCAAGGTTTGTATCAGCCATATAATCACTCTTAAGAGATGTAAAAAAAATGTTCCATACTAATTAACCTGGATCTCTTGGGCACTAATGCAGATCAATATGTCCTTAAATTAAATTCAAGGTGTGTATACTGTATTTTCTCCTTCACTTTCTAGTATAGTAACCAAACTGGACTTTAAAGAACTTAGGACCTAAGGAAATTACTAAGATATCTGGGTGTCATATTCAGTACAATACTCTACATAAGTATAGAATTATAGAAATTTTGAGCAATGACTTCAGGAGGTTTGCAAAACATTAAGGCTTGAGGTTGTGGTGAATGTTCTTAGTAAGGTATTCAGCTGCACACATGAACTTGGCTGGAGTCAGACAGATTTTTTACTACCAATCAATTGACCAATAGGTGTGTGTGTTTGTATTTGGTGAGTGGTAAGGACCCCCCACCTTGTATGTGCTACAGTGCTACTTTTTTTTGCAGTAACTCAAGTGAAATCATGTCAAATGGCGGAATTGCATTTCCCAAGCTGATAGGATTTTAGGGCACATGGGAGGAAAAATATTTGTGCATGTGAAAATGTGAGCATGTGAAAATGTGTGCCAGCCAGTTTGTGATTTAGGAACACAAATTCCCCAGATACTTCACAGCTTCCTCAGAAACCAATTATTTAGCGCAGTTTGTCAACTCTCAAACGTCATTCATTTGCACTCCATCTGAGGCCAGTCAAAGCATGTAGGCCTACCTCTAATAAACAAGCAAGAAGAGGCCCAGTTCCAAACAGTGGAACAAAATGTATACCAGCAAATCTTTACTCTTTTTTTAAGGTGTTTTTAGTGTTGAAAATATATCTAGAACCCTTTTCTACATTGTCATCTTGTATACTCCAAATTTTAATCCTGCATTATATTAAAAACGGTTGTCTACTTGTACACTGCAAATTTTAATCCTGCATTATACTAAAAAGGGTTAAATGGTTCCTTTTAAAAATGCAATTTGCACCTACACTCGCCGGACACTTCATTAGGTACACCTGTTCAACTGCTCTTTAATGCAAATATCTATACAGCCAACCAGGTGGCAGTAAGTCAATAGTTTTACATGTAAACATGGTCAAGATATAAATAACTGTAAACTTCACATCTAAGCAGATACTGTTATTTATGCTATTTCCCCTACGGCTGACCAGGCCCTTTCTGAGCTCCAATCTGCCTATATAGCCATAAATAATGCTTTTGTTGAATTGAAACTGGTACTTAATGCAGGCAAACTTGAGTATATGCTGTTTTTAAATGCACAACAGAAAACGTGATGATGTATGTATTTGCAGATTGGATCGTGCCCCCATTGATTGTGTTCATGTTTATAAATATTTGGGCATCTGGATTGATGATAGGTGCTCCTTTAAAATGCATGTTGATGAGTTGCTTAAAAAACTAAAAGTCAAAGTTTCTTTTATAGAAAAATGTCTTGTTTGACACTAACTACTAGAAAACAAATAGTTAAAAAAAAATTTTGCCTGTCATATATTATGGAGACACCATCTATATGTATGCCCCTGCTTCCGTTCTAAAACCTCATCATGCTGTATATCATAGTGCTATTCAGTTTATTACGGGAGACAGATTCAGTACACACCATTGCATTCTTTATCAGAAAGTACAATGGCTGTCTTTTTAATATCGTAGAGAAATACATTTTGCACTTTTTTTATAAAGCTTTTTTGCACACACTACCACATTTTAGTGATTTACTTTGAACTCTCAGATATACTGGCTACCAGACCCAAGGTCAGTGATGGCTATCACTGGAGATGCTACTGAATTGGGTAGAACTGGTTTTAGTTCCTTTGCACCACACTTATGGAATGAATTATAATGTACTTTAAAATTGGAGGAACTGGTGCCATTATGGCATTTTAGACGTTTACTTGAAGAAAATGTTTTTAGTAACTGTGTTTGTTTTAATTGATTGTGTTGCTTTCTTCTTGCTTTTTTAATTGCTTTCCTTGTTTCCTGTATGTGGTAATATTTTGTGACCCACTGAGGTAGTTGCTGCAAAAGAAAGGTGATTAAAGTGACTTTGAACGTGGTGCGAGAGGGGTGAGTTTGAGTATTTCAAAAAGTGCTAATCTGGGATTTACCTGCACAACCATCTCTAGGGTTTACGGAGAATGTTCAGAAAAAGAGGAAATATTCAGTGAGCAGCAGTTCTCTGGACAAAAATGCCTTGTTGATGGCAGATGTCTGAGGAGAATGGCCAGACTGGTTCAAGCAAATGTAACTCAAGTAACCAGTCATTATAACCAAGATATGCAGAAGAGCATCTCTGAATGCACAATACCTTGAAGCAAATGGGCCCCTTAGTACCAATTGAGCATTTTTGAAATACCACACCCTACCTGAGTATTGTTGCTGACCAT
This sequence comes from Umbra pygmaea, assembly GCA_016801145.1. Lineage (NCBI taxonomy): Eukaryota > Metazoa > Chordata > Actinopteri > Esociformes > Umbridae > Umbra > Umbra pygmaea. The sequence goes on along the minus strand of JACXGM010034867.1, from coordinate 5,114 downwards.
GTCCATCCCTTTATGACCACAGTGTACCCATCTTGTAATGGCTACTTCCAACAGTATAACACACCATGTCACAAAGCTAACATCATCTCAAACTGGTTTCTTGAACAGGACAATAAGTTCACTGTACTCAAATGGCCTCCAGAGTCACAAGATCTCAATCCAATTGAGCACCTTTGGGATGTGGTGGAACTGGAGATTTGCATAATGTCTTAATGGACCAACATTTCTGAGGAATGGTTCTAGCAACTTCTTCAATCTATGTCATGAAGAATTACGGCAGTTCTAAATGCAAAAGGGAGTCCAACTCAGTACTACTAAGGTGTAACTAATGAACTGGCCATTGAGTGTATAACTCAATTTGAAATTGGGTTAATAGGAATTAAATGCAGGGAGTGTGGTAATTAAAAAAACAAGAGGATTGCAGGCACCAGTCTGATCTTGATAATAAATATCATATTACTAATATGAATGGGAATCATCTATTTTTGCAAAGGGGGCCCAGAATTGCTTGCTTTGGCCCTGACCCCGCCCCTGAATCAAGTTGATTGGAGAATAAAAGTTCCATAGTTCAAGAATACTACAAATTGTATTCTTCCTTTAACTCTTGCTACTTATTTAGAGTTGGAGATTTTTTCTACAATGGCTAGTGCTCGTACAAGTGACGAAACAAATTATTACATTATTGGAAATAATGCCTTAGGGAAAACTGCCTTAGTTTATCTTACCAATTTTTTGGGGGAGGCAGTACGTCGTTGTACGGTAAGGGAGTGTAGTGCTAGGGAGTGTCTCCTATTAGTCCCTGAACAAGTACACTTATTACAAATTATTATATTAATTATGCATTATTAAAAACACTTGTATAAATAAATGGCACCCAGACAGACATAGAAGCCCAACACTAGAGAAGTAGACTATGTGAACAAAACTAGCTTCCATTCAATGTACCAGTGACACTTGTTACATTTGATGCTGTATGTTAAGATGGTAGGTGGAATGCATGATAAATTTATTCTGCAGAACAAATGTGATGTCATTTATTTGTGAGCTAGTAAGGATTGGATGCCTATTGGGGATTGGTGACTACATTCATTTAAAGAACAGCATATTTCTCAATGCAAAAGGCACTTGTCTTCTCGTTAGGGAAGTTTTACTTTTTGCTGGTCAAGCGAATAACTATGGAGTATGACAAATAAATCATGCACTCAACATGATTCAAGATCAAGCTCGGAAAATATAGAATTCACCAATATTTTGGATTGCGTCATAAATTTCACGTACCTCATTGTAGCCTATGTGTCCCACAGACTTCTTTGAGTAATAAGAGGTTGTGCAGGAGCACTGAGACTAAAAACAAACCTGTCATGTGTGTGGAGGAAGGAGTTGACAGGGACAGAATGCAAAAAAGAAATAAGGATCTTTTTTTGGTCACGTAAACACTTCCAAAGTCAAAATGTATACATACAACACTACACAAAACATACGTCAACCTGGAACAATGAACCACGAATGACCAAACACAGGGACAAATATACAGCACTAATGATTGTAAATGAAACCAGATGTGGATGTTTGACAGTGTGAGAATGTGATATACAGTATAGACTGTTTAGGCACCGCAGCTCATTGACAACTTGATAACATAACAGCTGACCTGACATGACGGCCAACATAACATTAGCACCAGCCACCATCCAAATGTTTGTAAAATAGACTATGAAAGTGCTTGGTAGATTTCAGATACAAAGCAAAAATGTTTACATTTTTAAAATTCAGAGTTCGACCAAAAATCTTACTTTTTGAATAAATCCTACCCCTTGTCGACACGTAGCGTAGGCTACTGTAACATTACTGTTAGCGTATGTAGCCTATTAGCTAGCTAACGTATTCATTTTCCAGTCAGGCTACTACATCAGTAAAACAAATAAATGTGTGTCTGTGTCTTGACAGGTTTTCAGGAACATTTTATAAACTGCTGGGCATGTGATCTTCTATAAAATGCCAACTACAGTTCACTTATTGTTCACTTTCACAGGTAGCTCCCATAAACGTTCGTGCAATCTCCCCTACTTGTCAAATATGCCTAAACTGCAGTAATGGCGCTGCCGCCAGATGGCGTCATAAACAAATCGCATGCCGGATTGGTCTATAGGGGGACAGGACAAACAATCCATTGGGTAGACGTGATGTCATATGATGTCCGGGTTCAGAAGACAACATGGAGTCGGTAGGCCTGGAGTCACCAACTCAGGCACCGCAATGGACAAAACAGTGATAATACTTTTGTGCGTAAGACGGGTGTAGGATCGTTTGATAAATCCCAGTAGATATACATTTAGGATTGTTTCTATTCAACCCTCATATATATGCCCCTGGTCTTCCAGGCTGGTTGTATCAAATACCTGCTACACTGAAGCTAACCTTGAACAACAGACTTGAATTAGACTGTATTTATTAATACCTTTCAAGTTTCAATAACTGTTTCTTTGTTTGCTTTATAGATACATTCTACTTTTTTACTACTTGTTTACTTACGTAAACACTAAGGTAGGCTGTAAGCAGAAATGTTTCTGTATGTTAACCTTAAGCATATCGAAAACAAATTCATTTGTGGCATTATAATGCGTACCCCTCCAAATTTTATTTTAAACACTTAGGATTAGCGAAAGCTTAAAATATCAACTTCACAAAATGCATCAAATTACCCGACGTGAGTTTTTAGTAAAATACCAATGAATTTGCTGTGTTGTGTTCCCTGTGTTTTAAGTCCCTCCCAGTGCAGGTGGTGGCTGAGGAATGGATGCCAGTGCACACAACCTAGAGGCAGAATCTGACTACAGATCACAGTGCTCTGTGTACTCTAACAAAACAACGACTAAACACACAAGCTGGCACTTGCAGGTACACATGTATGCAAGCATGCACAAACCCACACCCATACGCACGCACACAAGCAGTTTCCTTAAGCATTTTATATGTCGTTTCATATTCAAGGGTGCCTGGTAAAGGAATAATCTAAATGAGAGAAGTGGAAGACATTAATGCGTTAAAAAAGCATACACTTGTTCAGTCAGAAGCTGTGTGCCTCTAAAAGCTGAACAACCAACCCCAATCAGTCTGCAGTCTAAAAATAAGAATGGCAGGAGTATCATGTGGAGAAAGTGAGCAAAAGACAGGGAGAGATAACAGTGGGAACAGGCTGTGGGAGGGATGAAAGAGGAGAGGGAGGTTGACTCCATGGGGACCTGGGTAATGATTCACCATTTTTTTTCCATGTCCCATTCTTTTCACACAAGTTGACCTTTTAACTGAGTCTGGCATACCAGATATCGTTTTTATGATTGGATGGCTCCAAAGCTAATGTTACAAAACAGCTAGATGATGGATCAGCCTCCCACTGGCGGGACATTTTGGCCAAAGAAATAGGGAAAAAAGTGGACAAGAATCAGAGTTCACAAGTCTATTTTTTAGTTTATATATACATTTCTCAAATGTATAGACAGCTTAGAAACCCACATATTTAGGTAATGTCTCCGTTTTACAATATCTCTGACAACAATAACATGGCAGGTAATAATGTAAGGTACGTGGCTTGTACACATGCGCCTCAAATAAAATAGAAGGTAGATTAGAATCACTGCTCACAACTGCAATTTTTGGTTTACCTGTAATGCCCAGCCCAGGGAAGGCTGGTGTAAACAGAGACTTAAAAGAATGGACTCCTTAATTAGTTTAAAACATGTATGTATTCTGTTTAGTTAGGTGTTTTATTTATCAGTGCATTGCATGTGTTATTAGTTCTTTGTTTTTGTGTATGTCCCTTTAAGAAAGGTGACACCTCTGTCTAGTTTGGCTATTGCTATGATAGGGTTAGGTTAGCTTATGCTGGTATCTTGTAGATCTGATTGATGATTATATTCAGCCGTGATCAATTATTTAGCTTCTGTTTATAAACGCTGGCCAAACTAGAGGGAGGTGTTGGGCATTGTATTTCTGTTATTCTGATGAATTACCATATGAGTTGAGTTGGTGTATTGTTTTCTTGCAGTCCATGGATGTGTAACAGAAATGTAAGTAGGCAGCTGTATTGTGTTAGAGATAATAGCATACGTTCTTGATGTTTAGCAAAAGCGTTCCATGCTGCTATAGAGCATGGAGGAGTGTTAAAACCGTGTGAGTATGATGCATAAGTGTTAGTCTGAACATCTACCATTGTGCTAGAGTTGTTCCGATTCCGATTCCCAAGGGCGTAGGTTTGGTTTGAACATTGGTGGGGACACAGTTTTAACCATTCTATTTGCTATCGACGCTCCTGCCTGTTGCTATAAGCATGAGCAGAAAGTGTATGTGCAAACACACACACACACACAAGATACTGCATTACATACAGTAGGTCAGAAGTATCGAAATATATTCAGGTTTATTCAGAGTTCTGTAACAGTACGTAAGTCCAGTGGTTAACTAAACTTATTTCTTAATCTAATATTAGCTAGCTAAGTTGAATTTTGGTTTCTTAAAGTCTGCAGGCAATAAGTCTCTAGTGTGTTTTAAATCTAATTTCCAAAAAGTTACACAACTCTTCTGATTATTATTTTCACTCCTCCATCAGAAATGTTGCGAGGCAAATGGTCGAGGCAAATTTATTGTGAAATGATTATCTTTCCACTCCTGTATTATGGCCCCAACAGTGCTCACTGGAACATTCAGAAGCTTAGAAATGTGCCTATAAACGACGCCATAAATATGTTTTGCAACAATTAGTTTGCGAAGGCCTTCAGCCCGCTCTTTGCTTTTACCCGTCATGAGATATGTCTTCTGTGACTCTTGGCAATGATACCTTTTTGTAGGCCATCAGTTGGGACTAAACCAGCTGATATTCATTTGTACTGACAGGGGGCTGGATTGCTTTTTAATTACCGATGTTTTTCAGCTGTTGTTGTGGCTTTTCTTGCCTTTTGCACCTACCTTTCTTCATGTGTTCAATACTTTTTCCCTGTGTCATTTCACATTATCACACAACTTAATTTCTCAACTTATTTTTATATATATTATATATATTATTTTAATATGTATTTATTACTTGGGTTGTTACCAACATCTGGGGAAAATTTCATGTC
>JACXGM010034866.1:0-11846 GCA_016801145.1 Umbra pygmaea | reverse complement strand
GCAGACACGGACAAGCCTATGAGAGCCGCATATTTCGCTCAACTGTAAATGATCAGTTTACATTACAATTGTGTATTCCATTAAATCCAATGTGTTGCTTCATGCTGATCGTGTATAGCAATTTTATTTACTTTATTCTTTCATGTGCAACATTGACAGTGTTGACCGGTCATTGAAGCAAACAAAAAATGTAGAGGGTGTGTAAATTAATCAATGTTACAATACTTGGTTGTTTAACAAGTTTTGAGGAGTAATTAGTAAATACTGTCTCTACAGTGAAAAGGGATAGGCCTACATTGATTTTGGTCCGTATCATACATTAAAATCCAGACCATACATTAAAATACCTGTCACAAACAAACGCAAAACTATTGCATAAAGTCTGTGGAACTGTAAGTGCACAACTTCAATGTATCACACTGTACTGGCACAAATGGCTCAAGATTAGTAATTAGCTGCTGAAAGTGCTAACTAATGCATAATTAGTCATACTATACTGCCGTGATATTCGCTGGGGTCACGTTGGTGGCAATTTTTTCGCATTCACTTAAATTTGTAGGCCTACGTGGATCTGGATGTTGTTTTTTAACGAAAATAATTCAGAATTTATTTTAAAATAACAAATTATAATTACACCATAATAGCCTAGGTTTATAGAAAAAAATTGTCAAGGCTATAACAAAAAGTGCATTATGCATCTGATTTCTGGGTGTGCCAGCTGCTTCTTTGGGTCGCACAAGCACACCCTGGCAGACCCCTGCCTACGCCACTGATTTGTGTAACACAGAAACTTCGGATCAATAGCGCACTGCAAACGTGTGATGTGTGAAAGCACAATGGCTTGTCATGCCTCCACAACGCATACGAACTGCAACCGCACCGCATCCGCACTGCAGACGGAGTATGTCTGAAATGGGCGTAATATGAGCTGTTATGCTGTAGGCTAACGTTCTGTTTTGCAGTACATTAAATAGTACTAATCAGCCGATTGTCTTACGAAAATAACCAGCACATTTCTCCCAACGTGGGCAAAGTCACAACAAAGCGAGGGAGAAGAACTATGTTACATGCAATAATCCAACTACATATTTTACACCACTGACAAGGGAAAAGTCACATATCTATGGCTAGCTTCTAGCCAATGCTAACTTTGTCAAACAACAGTTTGCATTTGCATTGCTAAAGTTTGAATACCTTACCTGTCCAGCAGAAAACAGGCAACTTTGGCATTGCTTTGAAAACATTTTTCCCTCATTAGCGCCTTCAATCTGGAAAAAGCCACACTGATGTTTACCCGGGAGTTCTGCCTGTGTCGCTCTTGTACAGTATTTGTCTGGCTTCATCATGCTTTTGCTTCTTCAAAAGCAGATTCACCCTCCGTCGGCTCTTGTGCTAAATAATAGCTGTGGTCCTACAATTGTCCAAAATTCCACTTCAAATAAAGGAGAGCTTCTACTATTACCTAATACTTAGAAACATACAACTTCTTCTGCTCCTGCTTCTTCTCCTTCTTCTGCTGCTGCTACTGCTGCTTCTCTTTCAAGGTAGTGACGAAACGCGCTCTGTAGCGCTGTTTGTTCGCTGAGGGCAACGGTAGAATCATGACGACAAAATACAGCGACCTCCATAAAAGGGGGTGCCCGCGGTTATGTAGATATAAATGGCTCATTCTAAGGTAATAAAAACATAATGGTTCATTATGTAAGGTCTTTACACACCACTGAAAACATAGTTATGGATCTTATATTGCATTTCTGTCAATAGATCCATAGAAATACTACACAATGAACCTTTAAATTGTTTTTAAACTTCATTTGGACAGGATTATAGTGTAAAGCATTTTTGGAACACTTATTTATTGAAACAAAATTTGGTTTCTCAGGTTTCAAGGACTAAAAACTCTAGGGATTCTTGGGAAGATACAGAAGTATCCAGAATCCTTTCGTCCTGTACTCTGTTAACAACCAGCTCACCTTACAGCAGACAGGTTGGATGACTTGTTTGATATTCGCTGGTCAGTGGCAGGAAGCAACAAGAGAGCACATGAGAACCAGATGGTTGCTTTTTGGAGGGACTACTTACAGGATGCAGAAGGTAAACATGGAGAAATGTATTCACTAGCCAAATTTAGGATAACACGGGGTCCACTAATTATTCTTAGTGTTAAGAAAATACTAATCAGTTTAGTAACAACCAGTAGGTATCATTTGTCATGATTTGTATGAATATGTAAAGAACATTTCCATGTTTAATATCAATTCTTGAGTTTGTTTCATCAATTGTTTCTCAAGTCTTTAATAATGATATAGTGCCTAATTGAACATTAAGCTATTTTCTTGTTTTAATAAATCTTTTTTCTGTCTCTAGAGGAAGGACGAAAAAAGCTGGGTGACATTTTAGCATTTGCCACAGGCTCAAATGATGTACCCCCTGTTGGATTATCTCCTTGTCCCTTCATCGAGTTTCTACATGACAGTGACACAGGTGGGAGGTTCCCAATAGCTAATACCTGCATCAATTGCCTCCGACTCCCCATCTACAATACCTACAGTGGTTTTAAGACTAACATGGACTTTGCTATTCGAAACACCCAAGGGTTTGCCATGGAATAGCTGGAATTACATTTTGATTGTAGGCTACTTGACATTACAATTGTTTGGCAAACTGATTGTCAATGGGAGATTCTTCTTTGAGAAAACGTAAAAGTTTAGTAGTTTAGTCTGATCAAGACATAAAACATTTACCAAACATCAGTTATTTTACTGTATTTGAATTGCTTTTTCACAGCTTGTAATGCTAGCTACCTAAGAATAGATGGTAAAAAAAGGGCTAGTGATCAGGTGTGTGTGTTTATTTTTGTTTCATATACCTCCACAAGAGGATGATGGCATTTGGCTTGGAAATGATTTGCATTTATATTCCTTTTAGCTATTTTTATTACCATTTTCTTTTCAGGAAAGCCAATGTATCTACGGAGATTTACAAAAAGAATTACAAAAAAATAGTGGTCCTCAATGTGACACAGCCATTCTAAAAATTCAATAGTTTATTTTTGGGCTGCTGGCAGTGCCTAAATGGCCTTCTTATACATGGCTAACATACACCAAGCAAATAGGGCACCAGTGGCTGAGGCCCAGTTCTAACTAAGGTTATATTTTAAAATGCACTTTAGCTGCTGTTTAGATAATCAGCAAGATTTTTGTATTGTTCTTTTATCTTTAAAATTGAATATATTTCAAAGAATTTAATTTATACTATGTTGTGTATACATTTACATGTATATTTCACTCAACTACACAACTGTTCCGCTTTTAGGGTAATTTGATTTTCTGTTTTGAGGCAGGTGCAAGGGTGCAGTTTCTACATAATTCTGTTTTATTGGAACTGACAGCTTTCAGTTAGCTCAATGCATTACATTTAAACCTGAAGCAATGTTATTAAATATAATCTTTGTGACCATTCTTGATATTGAGTCATGTTGAGACAAAATAAAGTCAATATAGCAGGTTAAATACAGTTTTAACAGTTTAGAATGGTATAATTAGATGAGATTGTTATGCACTTAGAATTTTGAGGCCTATTAGAAGATTCAGAGGCCTGTGAATGTAGACAATGATTTTCCCTCTCTGTTTGGGCAAGGCCAAACAATGACTTTGCAGAAAGTCACTGTGGCACTTGTTATTGTAGAGATATAAGCATGGGTTATTCTGCCCAAGGGGAGGGGTAGCTAAGTCACTTTGACAACAGTTGTCTAGGACAGAAAGACTATGAATTACTGTTCTTATATTTTAGAGTCAGAATAAGCTTATAGCTTATGACTTGTGTCTTGTAATACCAGCCTAGATCTAAATGCATGTTTGATGCCATTCAGACTAACGTGACATGTTACATACAGGTCAGGAGATACAAATAAGGGTTACTGAGGGATTTCAGAAAAACAACTAGCAAGGCCATTTGATAAGATGCTAGACCTAGGTTAAGGTGAACTGCTGATCTGCTCATGTGAGACAGTCACGGGTCTGAGAAGATACGGTTCTTCTCGAAGGTATTTGATCAACAACCCAGAGTCTATATACAGTTGTAGGCAAAAGTTTAGGCACCCCTGACAATTTACACGATTCACAATATTAAATAATTGGGTGTTTGGATCAGCAATTTCATTTTGATCTATCAAATAACTGAAGAACACAGTAATATTTCAGTAGTGAAATGAGGTTCATTCGATTAACAGAAAATGTGCAATATGCATCAAAATGAAATTAGACAGGTGCATAAATCTGGGCACCCATGTCATTTTGTTAAATTTAAATACCTGTAATTACCTAGCACTAATTTAGTTGGAACACACAATTAGTTTGATGAGCTCATTAAATGAAAATTCTGGGCGATTTCAACAAGTTGCTGTGTTGTTAGGAAATGTTGAGTGCCTCCAGTAGCGAGACCAACTGAAACAATCTGTGTTGCCTACACCGTGTTTTCGTCAGATTGTGTGACTGTGCATTGTTAGACAATTCAGTGCACTTTGCACAAGGAGAAGCTGTACGGGAGGGTGATGCAGAAGAAGCCTTTTTTGCACACACGACACAAACAAAGTTCCATCATGCAGTGGGGCTGTGTGGCCATTGCCGGTACTGGGACTATTGTTAATGTTGAGGGTTGCATGGATTCCACTCAATATCTGGATAGTTCAACAAGCTGGATAGTTCAAAAAGATGACTGACCCAAAACGCTACTTAAAATCTTTTGTCATTTATGCAGAGGAACAAGTACAATGTTCTGGAATGGCCATCTCAGTCCCCAGACCTGAATATCATTGAAAATCTGTGGGGTGATTTGAAGTTGTCCATGCTCCAACTGAACTGGAGATGTTTTGCAAGGAGAAATGGTCAAAAATATTTTAATCCAGAATCCAGACACTCATTACAGGCTATAGGAAGTGTCTAGAGGCTGTTATTTCTGCTAAAGGAGGCTCTACTAAATATTGATGTTATTTTCCTTTTGGGGTGCCCAAATTTATGCACCTGTCTAATTTCCTTTTTATGCATATTGCACATATTCTGTTCATCCAATAAACCTCATTTCACAACTGAAATTACTGTTTTGTTTATTTTTATTTGATAGATCACAATTAATTTGCAGATCCAAACACCAAATTATTTTTAAATGAAAATCATGGAAATTGTCATGGGTGCCTAAATAGCAAACTCATGTTTTTTCTGTTTTGCAGAAAGGTCTGTCAGTCATTGTTTTACAAATCAGTTACTTACAGTGGTATTCATTTCCAACTAAAACAATGATTATCTTTTGGTTACAAAGATTATTGAGATACATTTGCTCACTAAGGCAAAATTGGGACCTGTGATGCGTTTCAATACTTTAATGTAATACTAGTTTAGAGCTCAACCTCATTGATGCACTTTTATCACATTGTCCTTATTTTGTATCTTCTAAATTTGTTTCTTGTATTGAATTAACCTTTGACATCTTTTTTTGAATATTCCTTTTTTGAATATGTTCAATTTTCATTCAATGTTCACAAAGAACAGTTCTTAGAAAAAGTACATATTATAAAACTTATTAACCCAGTAAACATCATGAAGTTTTGGGTTTTCATGAGCTGTATGCCAAAATCATCAGTATTAAAACAATAAATGACCTGAAATATTTCAGTTGGTGTGCATTGAATCTAAAATATATGAAAGTTTAATTTTTATCATTACATTATGGAAAATAATGAACTTTATCACAATCAATTTCTTGAGAAGGACCTGTATTGTCTTTGTGATTCCTCTGTATGTGTTGTTCTGCCTCCCTCTTGTGTCTAGTTCTGGTATTGGGGGTTATGTCATTGTTTAGTCACAGATGTATTGAGTTAGTAATTAGTGTGTCTTAGTATTTAACCTGGTTGTTCTCCCCTTGTCTCTTGTCGGTCAATGTTTTACTGTGGCGTCTGCATGTTACCTGTTCTCTATTTGGAATATATGGAAGACTACTTGTTTTGCCCCACGAGGCAGTATTATTTTGAGTAACAATTAAGTCTATTGTATTATCACTACCTCGCGCCTGTCTCTGCCATTCAAGACATGACACCTACTTGCGCTAAACAATGCTAAATCTATTCCCGATCATTTATTTTACAGCAACTTACCATAAATGATTTGGAGTTTCCACACTGTAAATCCTTCGACGTATTGCATGCCTTTGCCTTAGAGATTGGCTGATGGGGTCTATCTCCTGAAGGATTTGACGTACCCGCCAGCGCTGAACACGTAAATCACGAGACCTCAAACTTCCAAAAATTTATCTTTCACCGGCGTTTGGTGTATTCTGTAAGATTTGCCTGATAACTGTCGTTAGTTGGTCATTAGACAATGATGTGTACTCCAGGGGTCGGACACCAATACGTTGCTTGTGCCGAAACAAAGTCCTGCGGGCAATACCAATAAAATTAGCAGTGCCTTGCCAGTTCAATCTTAGACTCATGCAGTGGTGAATTTGTACTGATGTGATATTATATCTTGGGCGCCCTGGAAGGCCATTAGGGCACGTTGGCGATACGGGGGAGAGGCAAGTTTCTTGGTCTTCCACGGCATGAAACCAACTTAATATTTGATGTACGCATCTGTAGAGAGATTGTAAAATTAAAAGGCACTCTCTAGCCTCACGCTCACCTTCCCATAAACTACGAGTGGCAGACAGGATTGAACCAAGGACTCGGGTGTAATCTTCAAGCAATCTGAAATTTCTCTCAATGCTAGCTGTATCATTCTCTGTGCTGTCGATACATCTGTAAAACCTTGGAAAAAATGTATAACAAATTCTCTATTGCCGTCAATGCGATGGACTTGGAAGTATGAGCTAACCAAAACGATTAAAACTATATGATTTTTCATCATGTTTGCGCCTGTCTGCACCGTCAAGACAGGTCATCATCGTTGTAGCGCCATGCTGTCATTGGTTTTAGTAGCACCCTGACAAATTCACTCATTTTTGAAGACGGGACACAAACCCGACCTCCTGAATGAAAGCCCAACTTTTATCTATCACCGCGGTCCACCTAGCTCGGCCGCGGAACAAATAACACATGCATTCTTATACCCCACTACTTCCGAATTGGTATTTATGTACAAGTGAACTATATATGTGAGTGAAGTATATATGTGTGTGCATGTGAAGTATGCATATATGTGCAGGTGAAGTATATATGTATATGCGAGTGAAGTATGTATGTAAATGCGAGGGAAGTATATATGTATATGCAAGGGAAGTATATATGCGAGGGAAGAATGCATGTATGTGCAAGTGAAGTATATATGTATATGTGAGCGAAGTATATATGTATATGCGAGGAAAGAATGCATGTGTAACATCAACGGCTAGGCTCCCAGTAGTTGCCCCTAGGGCTCATGTAGTTGCCCCTAGGGCTCATGTAGTTGCCCCTAGGGCTCATGTAGGTCCCCCTAGGCTTCCAGTTTCTGCCCCAGTGAGGGCACCTGTTTCGGCCCCAGTTAGGGCACCAGTTACAGCCCCAGTTATTGCCCTAGGCCCCGCTAGCTCCCAGGCTATTGCCCCCAGGGCCTTCCTCCCAGTGGTGTAAAGTAACTAAGTATTAATACTTTGTTACTGTACTTAAGTATTTTTTTTGTGTATCTGTACTTTACTTGAGTATGTATCTGTCTGCCAACTTTGTACTTTTACGTCACTACATTTTATTACAAAAATTGATACTTTTACTTCTTTACATTTTCCAAAACAAAGTTGTTACTCGCTACAAAATTCAAATTAATCGTATTGGAGGAAATGCCCAAACAAATGATTTACTAATATCTCTGTTAAGTCGTTATCCAATCGCTTTAGCCATGCATTTAATATTGAGCAAATCAACATGAAACCCCACCCACCAAGAGCTGTAGTGTCGTCCCAAGTATACGGAAGTTAAAGCTTATTTATAAACTCGTTTTCTTTCAGTGGTCACGATTGGTTACAGCTTTTCCCCTCATTTAGGTAAAAGTGATATGTTTTCACTAAAGATACTGTTAGCATCCAAGCAGTTCAGTGGTGGTATACGCTACAGTTTATCAATTAGCTTACAACATTGTAGAGTATCAGCATTTTAGGCGCAGCTGTGTGGATGGCGGGAGCGATGCATGAATATTCCATAAACTGAAAATGTGCAGCGCGCATTGGAACAGCCTGCGCCAATCAGAGTGACATGTCGAGAGAAAGAAATTCTGCCCGACTGAACCCAGTACGTAGTCCATCCCTTCTTCCATCCCGGAGTCACCCATGAAGGTAGTATCTACTTGCTAACTTGCCAAGCAGCCTGCAGTTAATTTTAGGTTGGCCAAAGTGAAACAATGCATTTGTTAGCTTACCAGCAGTCAGCTGAATATCACAGACCTAAAAATGTTGTTTAGTGGCAATACATTGTTGGGCTTCACATCATAATGTATTAGCATTAAATGTAATATTAGATTTGTGTTCCATGATTAGGATGTTAGATTATGAAGGGCTATGCTGAAAACCATCCTTTCTAGCTAGCCTTTTTGATAACTGTGTTTCTGTATGTTTGGTATTATGCCTATTGTTGACAACAAGTTTATCAGGCAACATATTCAGGGAAATTGGGAATTATATTACATCAGATATACTATACTACTATAGTACTGTAAGTCATAATTGAATTTCCCTATTTTATTGATTTGCTTATTGCTGATAAGCAATTTAATTTGGTCCAAAATTGTTTTGTGAAATACTTTACATTAGATTGTGGCATGTTTCGCTCCTTTCAATGACACACAAATAATGTTAATACATCAAAATCATATGAAACATTAATGAAATAATATACTTGTAGACTTCATTGTTTAACTAAGTACAACTTAAATCCTTTTATATAGGCTATCATAATATAATGATGTTGTAGGTCAACTAAATAATCAAAATAAAAACAATTCTCAAATAGTCTGCGTCACAATTGCAATTTTTTTTGTTTGTGTTTGGGTGCCTTTGTTTTTCTCATTTCAGCACATGCAGTTTAAAAGTTCTGTGAATGGCCATGCCCTCCGAGATGTGTTTACAAAGTATAGCTGTAGCCCCAAACTATCAGATCAGATTCACTAATGACTGATGTGTTGATTAGTAGTTGAATCCGGTGTGCTCGCTCAGTTATAGTTTAAGTACATGGACTGGCTGGTGGTACCTAAGATGTTTGAGAACCACTGTCCTACAATGGTTTATGAAATATTTCCCCAAACATTTGGGTTCAGATTATGGCCTGACTACTTTGAAACTAAAACATATAGTATATAGATACTGTATCACGAGTTAAAGTTCAAAGTGATGGTTCATGTTAAATGTAATGTAGGTAAATAAATAAAGCTTGCAGCGAGAAAGAAAACAATTTCTGTATTTTTTCCTCTCTTTGTACTTTTGTACATTTACTTTTGATACTTTTGAGTACATTTTAACACCAGATAAATACTTTTGATACTTAAGTACATTTAAGATGAGCTACTTTAAGACTTTTACTTAAGTTTTCTTATGGGTGACTTTTACTTTTACTAAAGTCACTTTTAAGATCGATGTCTGTACTTTTACTTAAGTATGGAATTCAAGTACTTTTTACACCACTGCTTCCTCCCCAAGATGGCCTACCTCCCCGGTTATGGGAGCGAGGTGGAGGAGGAGATGCCACCCCTCATCAGAGGTTCCCCACTCCGGATGTCTGACAGTCTCGCCACGGAAATTTTCGGGGGGGGCTGTGAGGGGTGGCGACAGGAATCCGCCCCCCTCTTTTGCAGTCCTATCCAGGAGGAGGCCCTGGAGGACCTGCTCACGGCCTCAATCCACGAGATGGCCGACCTCCACAAAATGGCCGCCTCGCCACCTTCTCCGGCAGCAGACTGCCCACCGCCAGAGCCTCCGGCAGCAGTCTGCCATCAGCCGCCACTGACATCTGGACCCCCTGCTCAGCCGCCGCTGACGTCCGGACCCCCTGCTCAGCCGCCGCTGATCTCCGGACCCCCGTCTCAGCCGCCGCTGATCTCCGGACCCCCGTCGCTGACGCCGCTGGTCACCGGACCCCCGTCACCAACGCCGCTAATCACGGGACCCCGTCGCCGACGTCCGGACCCCCGTCGCCGACGACCGGACCCCCGTCCGGACCCCCATCGCTGACGCCCGGACCCCCGTCCGGGACCCCGTCGCTGACACCGCTGCCAGGGTTCCCAGACACCCTGCCGCCCTGGCCTCCTGAACTGCCTTTCCCCTTGCCTCCTGAACTGCCTTTCCCCTTGCCTCCTGAACTGCCTTTCCCCTTGCCTCCTGAACTGCCTTTCCCCTTGCCTCCGGAACTGCCTTTCCCCAGGCTGCCTGAACTGCCTGTCCCTGTGCCATTGCCTGCCCCTGTCCCAGTGCCATTCCCTGTCCCTCCAGACCCAGGGCCCCTCTCTGTCCCTCCAGACCCAGGGCCCCTCTCTGTCCCTCCAGACCCAGGGCCCCTCTCTGTCCCTCCAGACCCCGGGCCCCTCTCTGTCCCTCCAGACCCCGGGCCCCCCTCTGTCCCTCCTGACCCCGGGCCCCCCTCTGTCCCTCCTGACCCCGGGCCCCCCTCTGTCCCTCCTGACCCCGGGCCGCCCTCTGTCCCTCCTGACCCCGGGCCCCTCTCTGTCCCTCCTGACCCCGGGCTGCCCTCTGTCCCTCCTGACCCCGGGCCATTTCTGTTGCCCACCCCGTTGTTGTGGGCTTGGGGGGGGCTCTGTAACATCCGGCCCATGGAGAGCCGGGTATGGACTTCCTTTTCAGTTATCCTTTAGTGTCTCTTGTGTATATGTTTTGTTCTTCAGTGTTTTCAGTATTTATAATGGTGGTTCAGTTCATCAGATTTATTCCTCATGTGTCTTTATGGTACCTGCCCTGTGTGTGTTGTTAGGTATACAGGTTCTCTCCCAGTGTGTGATGTAATGGCTCCCCCTAGTGTCCCTTTTGTGCTTTGTCTTGAGATGTCTCCCGGTGTGCTTTGTTTTGGGTTAGGTTCCCGCCCCTCACTCCCTTGTCACGTTTTAGTTAACCAATAGATCACGGTGTAGTTAATGTCCTTGTCCAGGTGTTGTACATTGTCTTCGTTAGTAAGTGTATTTAGGTTTAGTGTTTGGTCTTGTCTCTTGTCATTCAATGTTCCATGTCGCGGTTTCCTGTGTGTTGTTATATGCTTTGCTTTTGCCCCACGAGGCAGTCTTTGTTTGTTCCTGAGTCTTTTGGAAATAAATATATTTGGATTATTGGCACATTTGCGCCTGTCTCCATCTCCACACACCTACTGGGGGGAATCGTGACAGCATGTATATGCGAGGGAAGAGTGCATGTATGTGCAAGTGAAGTATATATGTATATGTGAGTGAAGTATGTATGTATATGCGAGGAAAGAATGCATGTATGTGCAAGTGAAGTATATATGTGTAACGTTTCCCAGTTCTCCTTCCCAGAAAACAGCCACTTCCTTTGTTTATATTGCTCAGAACTACAATTCCCATTCACCAGTCCTACTTCCTGTGGACTACAGCTTCCCTAGTCAGGTCTCCAAAGACCTACATTTCCCATACCCGGACACAATCAGCCTAATTCCATTCACCTGCTCTCACTCACTCTGTATTTAAGCCACACACAATCCTTAGCCTCTTTGCGAGGTAATGTGAGTATATTATTCCCTTTCTGAGCATTACATTGATGTATATTGGTATTTTTGGTTTGACCTCTGCATTCTTGTTTGTAGTTTCTGCCTTGGATTATGATTGTGTGCCGTTGCCCTTGACAGGTATTAATTCCTGTTTACAATAAATCAGTGT
>JACXGM010034865.1:0-11764 GCA_016801145.1 Umbra pygmaea | reverse complement strand
GTACGAATAGCATACACTGCTAATTGCACCAGGGTATGTACGAATAGCATACACTGCTAATTGCACCAGGGTATGTACGAATAGCATACATTGCTAATTGCACCAGGGTATGTATGAATAGCATACACTGCTAATTGCACCAGGGTATGTACAAATTGGATACACTGCTAATTGCACCAGGGTACGAATAACATACACTGCTAATTGCACCAGGGTACGAATAGCATACACTGCTAATTGCACCAGGGTACGAATAGCATACACTGTTAATTGCACCAGGGTACGAATAGCATACACTGCTAATTGCACCAGGGTACGAATAGCATACACTGTTAATTGCACCAGGGTACGAATAGCATACACTGCTAATTGCACCAGGGTACGAATAGCATACACTGCTAATTGTCTTAGGGGTGCAAATAGCCTCACCCTTAAAGTAATCTGGCCTTTTCTCAAACCATTTGCAAAGGAACCAATCCAGTCATCTTTTCTGGTTGAATTCTCTTACAGGATTTTGATATGGTTGATATGGTTCAAATGATGTTTCAATGTAACTATATGGAGGTAAATGTACATGTTGTGAAAGGAAAATAATTAATTACTTAAAATGTAGTTAACAATGTTAAAATGATGTTACTATGACTTATCCAAAGAACAAATATGCAATTTGTTCAAAATGAGAGTGCCAACCTAAGAAATATTTTATAATTGTACACAGCTCAATTTAGGTGCATTCTAATGCTATTTTATTGTAGTTAATTGTTATAATATACATACCGGTAATGGTACACCCCCGGCACAAAGTTGCAAATTATTGCTATTTGATTGAGTTTTGCTGTTAAATCCCTTCTAGAATGACATTTCATATGTTGTAACGATGAACTGTGGTGAATTATTTAATTGTATTTAAATCCCATTGAGAGTCTTATTGTTTTCCAGTTTGTGTGGTTGTGAAGGCAGCATGGTCTCGTGCTTGTTCTCAGACTGCTGAGGCAAGGATGAGTCTTACAGTTGGGATGTAGGGCAACAGTATGACGAGGGTTTTCCCTGGTCTGGCCACATGTTAAGGGAAACCTTGTGTACCCTTGGCTGTGTGAAATGCTGAATGGTTAAGAGTAGCTAATGTGGTCTGGTGTTGTCACCGATGGTGTGGACTCACCGTTTATTTCTGTGAGTGCTTCTTCAGCCAAAGTCTTAATCTGTCAATGCTGTGATTTTCTTTCTATTTAAAAACTTTATTTTCACACTGTTTTTCTTTATTTTTCTATTTTTAATTTTCTTTATTATATTGACTGGTACATATCTATTTTGTGATACAATACATGATTAGTGTGATTTTCAGATGTTATGATACTTACTCTGAATTGTTACTTCTGTTTCTAGCAGTTTTTTAATCCAGTCAGATACAAACATAAACTGTTCACACATCCTCGCTTGACATTTTTGTGGAAATTTAAAACATATCAGTGTTTCCTTTTCTAGATTCAATGTTTAACTTGTTTTTTGTGTCATTGGCATCATGACATGAGCGTCAGAGCTACTGTCAATCTGTAATCTGTGAATATGCTCTGTGTGTCTGTTGTAGTGCCATACAGCATATTATTGGTGCTAATGTGAAGCTGTGCAACAAACTGCCATTGAAAAACAATGCGTTAAACTCAGTCAATGTAAAGCTGAAGATGGCATGTCTGCTCAAATGCCTAGAGCTGGTGAATGGACTTTATAGCTAATGTCAACCACAAGATGGCGCTCTTGAAATGCAAATCCTCTGTTATTCCTAAAGATGATACAAAATCACTACAAGTTTAGTGTTATATTCTCTTTATTAGCTTGGAAACATTCAACGTTTTAGTAAAAAACCTGTGTTGATTAGTTATTTCACCATAAGCAATGAACATCTTAATTAGTATGTGTCCTTTAAAAAAAATAACCAAGAAACAAAATATCAAGTTAAGAAATCTATTTTTCAATCGTGAAGTAGTCTGAGAATACACAACCACAGTATAGTACAGTACATTGATAAAAATCCCAATGATCAACATTTTCCTCTGACTTAAAACTCTGCATGTCTTCAGCAGCTTGTTCCAAGACCACGGGCCGTTATTTCAGTCCTGGCCTGGACAACCGTGAGAGACTGTCACAGCGTCTTTTCCCTGGTCCTTTATGAATGTGTGATATATCATTTCATACACTTTTCTTACAGTCAGATTTCCACTTAAGTTCCTGGAATGTAACTATTTGCGACTGCAGTTTATTTTCTTCCCTGGTAGCTCTGTAGACAGAATGCTTTCAAAGGAAACGTGGCGTCTCCTGGCAATCAGAGAATAGGAATGTGTTACTTTATGCTACGCCGTTGTTTTTTTCATATTATAAACTTATATGGCCTTGTACGTCTGTTTTTAATACAGATACCGTTGATCACGACTATATAGTTTACCAGGTCAAAACTTTGGTTATTATGTAGAGTTCAGACACTTTGTCTATAAACGTAGACAGACACAGCTGACCATGCATAAGCAGAGATGCTCTCAGACACATACCTAAACCCAGAACGAACATTTTCCAAATATACAGTACACAATTACTTTTAGAACATTTGAGAAACGATAAGTCACACCACTCGATGCAGGGGACAATCAGCGTGGTGAGTTCCCCTCGCGTCTTCAACTTCATTCCACCCTAACCAAAACCTTCTGCGTCATCAGGACATGATGCTACCCAGGTCTCCACGACGCTGGCACATCTACAGGCCAGGACGGATCTCTCTCCGTCCCTGCCCATTTTTACCACCAGTCTTTTTGCCAGACAGAGGTTGGGGTCGGAACATACTTCAAATTGGGTCCCAGAGTTTTGCGTTGGGTTCCAGAATTTGCGTTGGGTTCTACAGTTTGTGTTGGGATGGTTCCACCACAGCGCAGGAATAAAGGTGTTAAATAGTGGATTTGACACAGTGAGCTCTGCACAGACGGAGCACAGCCTGGCCAAGCCGGTGGGTTATTTAAACCAGAGGTGTTTATTTCATTATGTGGGGAGATGTTGGACACTAACCACCTCCTAGCCACCACTAAGAGCTTTAACAGTTACACCTCTGATGTCTTAATTATTAGGTCCTTATTAGGTGATGTCATCAATGTAGAGCTATATGTACACGCACGCATGCACACGCACACGCAGTCCTTTGGGATGCTGTAGACACACATGGGACAGGGTTAGACATTGCCACAGGTTACTGCTCTGTGGGGACTACCTGCTAGCAAGCCTGAAAGACAGAAATAGAAAGAACAAAAATATATAGATGTCAGGATGAGAATGAAACAGAATAGTGAAATCAGGATGAGAATAAACCAGAGAATAAAGAAGACAGGATGAGAATAAAACAGATTAGTGAAATCAGGATGAGAATAAACCAGAGAATAAAGAAGACAGGATGAGAATAAAACAGATTAGTGAAATCAGGATGAGAATAAACCAGAGAATAAAGAAGACAGGATGAGAATAAAACAGATTAGTGAAATCAGGATGAGAATAAACCAGAGAATAAAGAAGACAGGATCAGAATAAAACAGATTAGTGAAATCAGGATGAGAATAAACCAGAGAATAAAGAAGACAGGATGAGAATAAACCAGATTAGTGAAATCAGGATGAGAATAAACCAGAGAATAAAGAAGACAGGATGGGAATAAAACAGATTATAGTATGGAAGCAGAGAGTTATGAAGGTTATACCAGGAGTGATTGAGATTGAGATTAATTTAATCTAGCCATCAACTGAAGACAAAGTCTAATCAAAATCTGAGAGAAAATAAGAGTTCATGCAGGGTTCTGGGTTTGGGGGGGTGGGTGGGTGAGGAAGGGAGGGGGAGGGGTCTGCTATTTGTAGATCCTTGTGATGGATGACTGCTGTGTGTGGAGGAGAGAGTTTCATTCTGCTCGTTCCCCATTCCCCCTCACCAAGCAACAGAGCGGGACGGAGAGAGAGAGGAGCGACGTGAGCGAACGAGTGCAGAACAGAACAACTCCACAAAGACAACAGAGGTGGATAGTTTTCTGTGCAAGGAAAGGAGGAGAGAAAAAGGAAACCAAGCCTTTCAGATTACACCCACAGGAGAAGAAGCACGAGCCCGCAGCACAATTAAAACACCTAATTTGCTTTGCTTACCAACTAAGGACATTACTTATTTATAGACCTGTTTTTTTTTTGTAAAATTAACATCTCTGTATCATTCGAAAAAAGCTTGTAGAAAACTTGCCCTGTGTTGTGGGGATCTGGAATCTGCAGAGCGAAGAAAGAAAAAGAAGGAAATCTTTTTTTTTAGTGCCAGGTTTTGAGAGGCTGCGGTTGTGAAGATCATGCCCAGGAGTGGAGCTTGGTCTGCAGTAGGCAAGCAGAGGTGGCCTGGGTCTTGGGTGTGTGGGCTGGTTTTCTGTGCCCTGGTGACAGGTTATGCCAACACGTGCCCTGCCCTTTGTACCTGCAGTGGCACCACTGTGGATTGCCATGGGCTTGGCATCAAAACCATGCCCCGGAATATACCCCGAAACACAGAGAGGCTGTAAGTACTGTATCAACTCATGGACGATACCATACCTGTCTGTCTGTTTGTATGTGTATGAGTGTATTTGCTTGTTTCTAGTTGTGTGTGAGTGTGTGTGTGGTTACGCACATTACTGCTGAGAAAAGAACAATAGCCCTGACCGTGTGGGTGTGTGTGTGTGAGCGCGCGCGCGTGTGTGTCTGTGTATGTACGTACGTGTGTGTGTGTTTAGCAGAGGCATTCCAGTCAGGTATAAATAGTCCCGGGGGTCTGGAAAGAGCCGGAGCAGATGTATGCCGTTTACATGTGTCCATCATTTACATACCTGCCTGCCTGTATGACTGACTGACTGTCTGTCTGCCTGTATGACTGACTGACTGTCTGTCTGACTGTCTGTCTGACTGTATGACTGACTGACTTAGAATATTACTGTGTACACAGTCACAGTTACCGTCTGGGTCATAATTGCAAGTGATTAAGTTAGGGTTAATAAAGTTTAAATGATTTATTTACATTTTCAGGTGTCTCCCCTTTTTGTTACTGAGAGGTGATTATATCTGTACATTACCAACAATTGAATCGGTTGTTTTGCATTTCAATCTTCAATCTGGATTTCACTGCATGTTTGACATTTCAATCTTCTCCATCACAAAATCATGAATTATTAATTCCTGAATTGTTAATTCCTGTCTTGGTAAGATGTCAGGAGATGTTAGCCTACATTCTGTTGGTTTGGAGACATTGGGTCTTCTGTTGATGATCTGCAAACTGGATCTTCTTTTTAATGCCTTCATCTTTTTCTCTCTGTCTCTCTCTACCCTCCTCCCTCTTTCCCTGCACCAGAACCCCCCATGCAGACCCTCTCGTTTAAATTGTTAAATCGTGTAGAAAATTAAGCAGATCTGCTCCTTAAGTGTGTCCTGCCTCTGAAAAGGTCTGCTAGATTTAAGTGGAGGGTTTTCGTCAGAATATTATCTGTAAATCACTCGTGGGGAGATGCCAGGATGAGGGAAAGAGATTTTTCTATTTCAGCTTCTAGAATAGCTTAGATGAATAAAATATGCTTTGGGCCCAGAGTAGTGTGTGAGTGTCAGAAGCAACAATCGCATAGCGGGAGGCCGGAAGCTGACTGCATATTTCATCCAGCACATATTTAATTTCTAAGAACACCTTTTTGTACCCGGATGCATCTGGGCTGCATGTATGTACACACACTGGTTGGCACATGTTTTCGAAGGAAACATTAGTGATGTTGTGGTTTGAACTAATGGAAATGTAGAGAAGTGTAGTTACATCTATTTTAATGTTTTAATTTTACCTGGGATCTGTAATGTTTTCTTGCTTCAAACCAACTTGTTAGATAGAACGGCTGTGTAAGTTGCCTGTGCAAATATCATAGTTTGCTTCTTTTGGTAATCAAACTTAAAGGTTTCTGTTTGCATTTATCTGTGTGTGTGTATCTTTGTATGTTTGGGCATCTCACATTAAAGGTCCTTGGGATCCACACAGAGACCTCAATGCTCCAGCCAGCGTGTGTGTGTGAAAGCAGGCAGATATTAGTGTAGTATTGGTGAGGGGTACCAGGGTAGACGGTCCGTGGGGACCACTACCTTTCCACTGACGTGAAGATTAGTGTAGGAGACGTCAAGCAAGCTGTGAAGATGCTGAGATGGACAGCCTGCCTGGACATGGTTTACTGGCCCATCTTGGACAGCTGGGGTGATTTGGGTGGAGCGTGTGTGTGTGTGTGTCTGTGTGTGTGCGTGAGATTCAGGGGAGGTGTTTAGACCGGCTGCAGAATCCCATTTACACTTGTCAATGTGGCTTTGGGTCAGAAATGACCTCTGAACTCCTCGTATAGTGTCTTTAATGAGGGTCACACACACTTTCAGGAACACACACTCCTGCCAGTGTTTCCAGCCTGACACTGACACTATTGGTCCTGCTCACAAATGATACAGGAAGTACTTAGACGTTGGGTATTTGTTACTTTTGAATGCACACATTTCAGAAACTGTCATCCCAGTATTTTAGCCCTATTTCTGTATTTACTGTTCATATCTGTGCTGTAGTTTAATGGGTCTGTTGGTCAATGCTGACTGGTGATAACATTACTGACTCTGTTCAATGCTGACTGGTGATAACAGTACTGACTCTGTTCAATGCTGACTGGTGATTACATTACTGACTCTGTTCAATGCTGGCTGGTGATCAGTAACAGTACTGACTCGTCGTCAACTCCTCGACAAGTGTGTCATACCCGAAGATCACATGCTTCCTCCAAGAGAGGGTCATCAAGCCGTCCGATTCTTCTCACAGTGAAGCTACACATTCATCAACTGTAAAACCCTGATGGAATTCACAGGCGCTGGAGTTGCTGGAGCACTACGTGACGAGGTAACCTTTTGAATACCCACCCATCGAACCCAGAAAGCGCTGTAACAATTTGTGCCACCTGCTGTTGGATTATCGGGCATCGTCGGAATGCCCTGTCCGGGATACAAATCCTGGCCACTGTGACGCAGTTGTGCTTCTAGGCAACCACTTGCTACTGTGCCAAGCAGACGCCCCTGTTCAATCGATTCTGTCTAATCATAACACTAGAGGCTTCATTGGTGGCAAGAAGGTGATCACAGCCTCGTTATTTAATTGCACTTTTGGCTTTCTTGGATCTGCCTGTGTGTGTGCCTTTGTTCAGAGGGTTATCTACTGCAGAGAAGATGCACTACAAGCTGGACCAATCCCTCATACAGACTGACTATGATCCTCTTCTCTGATGAACATGGTGCTGTGTGGAGATAAAAGATAAGGGTTCCCTATTCTTCAGCAAGGGAAGTCAACCAATCAGACCGCAGCCGGGGAAGCAAACCAATCAGAATTCAGCAAGGGTTGAAAACCAATTGCAATGCAGTAAACAAATCTCAACCCTGTAATTTCCCGAGAAACCTTCTATTCAGTCAAACTTTAAGCATTCCTCAGAATGGATGTAGTAAAACGTAAAAGAATGAATGGATGTCAGGCAGTTTGCCATATGAGAAGACTTGCTATTGTCCCCTCAAAACCTCATTTATTTATTCATTGGCTTTTTTGGCCACGGGGCTGTGAGGGTGGACGTCTGTCTCCATCCATCTTTGTCAGGAGTTGGTAATCCCTCCATTGCTGATTAACACCTCCATCCCTGCCAAGCGCTCCAAGTCTCCATCAGTCTTCCACCCCCCCAAATTATCTCTCTCTTTCTAACACCCCCCCACACACACACCAGTGCCTCTCTCTCAGGAGGAGGAAATGATGGACCTAAAAAGCAGAAGACTGTCTCTTAGATCATCTGTTGGTTGGTGCCAAACCTCCTGGTGCACACCCAGATCTGTGTCAGTGTGCCTACACACACACGCACACGCACACACACACACACGAAAGGGTACCCGCCTGGCAAAACCATTGCCATCAAAGCTTTCAACGCTCCCCCACATGGATTGAATAGTGATGCACATATACGTATATGAACATGTGCATATGAACATACACAGTTCATATGGATTACAGGCCTGCCTAATACCCACATACAGTATCTCACAGCAGGACAATCTCTGGCATAAAGATACTGATCTACTGATACTTCACCACAATAAACACCCTTCTGACACACACACACCACACACACACAGTCAGTCAGTGCTGATCAAAGCCCAGCGCATTGGTCGACATCTGTCATACAGCACCAGAGAAATGTGTTCAAAAGCTCTTCATAGATGAAGACAATGTTTTCCCCCAAACAGAGAGACTAAAACTGTACAACGTTTGAAGTGTATTGGTCACGTGAAAATCACATCTCTGTTGTTGATATTACCCTAAATAACGGAACAACGAGAACCTAGCATACAACTTCAGCTCCTGTCGCCAAGCGTGTGCCTCTGGTGTCTGGTCTATTGTCGTTGTCTGGTATTTGGTCTCTTCCCAGGTAGCTAGTCCGCATATCAGACATTAAAAGATGTTTAATTCGTTAATTTCAGTCATCCACGTTCTCAAGTGTGTGTGTGCATGCGTGTGTGTTTTTAGGCCTAGACATTTTAGCTCAGTCTGAGTGTTTTTCCTGGAAAAATATTTGTTAAATATTTGTTAAAGACTTGGAATGTTTCACACATTTTCAGGATAGATGTTTGGTCTGGGGTTAAGGTTAGAACAGTGGACTAGACTACTATGGATAGATATTTGGTCTGGGGGTAGAGACAGAACATTGAAATAGGCTAGTGGTATAATCTGTGGGAATATTTACTTCTCAGTAGGAATCACATTGAGGCTAGACCATACATACTGATAAGTGGAAATAATCTTTTTTAGGTGAAAACACTCATTTGACAATTCACATCTCACACAGACATGGATACATACGTACGAATGAACCCACACACACGTACAAACATACAAACTCTTACCTCAGCCCTTATGTGAAGGAAAGAGGGAGAAACATTCACGTTGTCTGTAGATTGAAACATTCCAGTCTCGGTTCACCGTTATTTTGGTCTCAGTGGTCTGCTCTCTGTCTCTTTCTCACTGAGTAGGAAGTGTTGGTCCAGACATGTTCTTCAGGACGGTGCTATGTAGGTCATGTGTCTCTTTCGTTCAGGCCACAGCTCTTGTGACTGACAATCCCCAGATGACCTATAGCCTCTTCCTTCACAACTCTCTCTGCAATTTAGCAATTCAGTCAGTTTAAAGGGGTTTATTGGCATAGAAAACATTTACTTACATATTTGTTCAAACAAATAAGAGAAAACAAATTAATAGATAAAACTGATTGGTTTAAAATATTTATCCTCTTTCTAACGTCAACTGGCTACAACTCCTCTGCTCTGTTTGCGCATTACTGAATTTTTTGCCCAGCAGATATGGGAGTTTATTAATGTTTGATTTGTTTTCCAATGCTTTGTGGCTCTGAATGATGTGAGGGACATATGTGTCTCTAATGTGGTCGTATACGGTGCGTATAAAGCCTGCTTTCTCTTAAGACCCAGATCTGTCTGAGGCAGCACATCTCAGTTGCACAGTCAACATTTTGTTTGTCAGGTTACCATTGATGTTTTCTATATTTAGAGCAAGGAAGCATTCCAATTTACTTTTTCGGATAATTCCCCAATTTGTCAAAAAATTCTCATTATTTGGCCGTGACCTTTGTTGTCTCCTGGAGCTTGTTGGGGTCTTTTTGCACTTGTGATTTGAGCTTAAAACCAGCTGGCTAAAGAAGCGCTTTGCTAGATTAATGTCTAGATTAGGGCTTTTTTAAGGAAAAATCCTAAATTACTTGGTTTAAGGTGGGTGTGGAATTTAACAGCTTTTTTTCTGGATTTTTATGATAAATAGATAATATTTTTGGTTTGTAAGTGGACCCCAAACCTCATAAACATAGAGGACTATAAGATCTATAATTAGTTGTAGGATTTAGGATGGCACATATTAAATTACGTTCCTTGTGATGGTGAAGATGCACTTTCTACCTTGATTCTCAGATTGATTACATCTGTGGATGTTTGATGTTTACTTTAGGGCTGCAGTGTCAAATATAATATATGTTATTGATCCTGGCTTCTGGAACAGAATTTGTGAATTCTTCCTGGATGGAGACATGAGCAGCAGAGCATCTGCAAATAGTAGAAATTAAAACGTTTGAGTCTTGAATGTGGATGCTGTGAGTTGCAGAATTTGTTTCCTTTTCATTTGGAAAGTCAAGAGTACTGTCTGGAGATGCTCCACAGCTAACCATACTATAACAACTGTCAAAATGCCAAGTGAGTGTTTGCTAAGGTTATGATTTGTGAGTATATAATTAATTTAAATGTTTTTACAGCCTCTTCAGTTGAATATCTAAATAAAAATGCCCTTGACTTTTTCTAGTGTTTTTGCCAATTGATCGATATTAATGTTGAATAGACTTGGGCTCAAAGGACCAGGATCTGCCTCCTGACATAATAAATATATTTTTAAATTTAAATAACAACATACTGCTTCCCCCCAAACTATTAATTTGTTCAGCAGACCCATGCCAAATTGAATTAAACTTTGGTTTTTTTATCAAGAAGGCTTGCTTTTTTGTCAATTAGTGTGTAGAGTTGGTGTGTAAACAGTACATTATCTTTTGTGTTGTGTGATAATCTTTTAGTTGTGTGATATTTTGGTTAAAAAGTCCATTTGCTCAAGATATTGTTGCCTATTTAGGAAATCGAGTCTGTCTATGCATCTGACTGTGTTCTCTGTGTTTGGGTAATATTCACTCTTCACTCTGTATCTCTCTTCTGGCTTAAGACTCAGGCTGCTGTCACCTCCATATGTTGAGGAATCTGGTCCTGCTGGCATTGTGCTACCCAGCTACCTGACTGTGGAACTGCACCTAGATGGAAAGGTCCAAACATTCAAACAACATTATTTACCCATGAAATGGTATTAAGTTGAGCTTCATGGCAGACAGACTGTCCGTCAGATGGACAGACATTAAGGGATCGGGGTTTGAGGGTTGAAGAGGGGTTTCTGCTCAGTTTGTGGTTAATGTGTTGGTAATGAGTAACAGCGTTCACTGGTGTATCAGAGCAGCTTGTCCCCACAGTGAGGAGTTGGGAGCTCCATCAGGGAATGTCCTCTGCCCCGCCACTTTAAAGCTGTCTACAACAAATAGCTCGACTGACACACTCCCCTGACAACTAATAGTAGCATTTATATTCATGTTTTCACGTGTCTGTTAGCACTAATTGTATTTACTGTGTATCATTTAAATTTTTATATTTCACCTTTATTTAACCAGGTAAGCTGATTGAGAACCGATTCTCATTTGCAATGATGACCTGGCCAAGATAAAACATGACAGTGCAAAAATAACACAAAGAAAACCCAACATACCCACACAAAGAACCTACAGTATATACAGTGGTATTGCATGTGGCCTGTATATGTGACTGTGAAAAGCTTTTCTTCAGCACCTGCACGTGAATTTTTGTTTGAGCATCGGGGAGTGTGTTTGGTTCCTACCGTCCAACTGTTGGATTCCATTTCAAAGAGTAATAATAATATTGCTCAATTCAAACCAGGTCTTTCTTCTGCCTGCCGAGCTCTGGGAAGGCAACAGATGGCAGGAATAAACCTAATGAGTTTTTCAGCATTGTTTCTTCTCTCCTGTTGCCTTTTGAGTTATAGAGCTGTGGAGTCTGTTATGTACTACAGTTGTAGAGCTGTGGAGTCTGTT
>JACXGM010034864.1:0-11848 GCA_016801145.1 Umbra pygmaea | reverse complement strand
TGTTAACCCCTGCACTATGACTTTTATTCTGTTTTTACCATTGTTTTAATTTAGTTTTAAAGGTCTTGTACGAATAACTTATTGTATTTATTGTATGCACCAACTGGAGAAGCGCTCTTAATTTCGCTGTATTGTAAAATACAATGACAATAAAGGCATTCAATTCAATTCAATTCAATTCAATTCAATTCAATTCAATTCAATTCAATTCAATTCAATTATTCAAATTGAATAACAATTGCAAATTGTCTACTATCAGACAAAATTAAAATACTGCATTATCATACGCCTGCTGTAGCACTGCAAAGCAATTGCGTTGTTGTAGACTAAAAAGTCTAATGTATCTAATGCAGCATTGTCAGATAGTCTATTCAGATTTTCACAGAAGGTTAAAGTAGACCGTAATGTTTAATCACATATACAGAAAGGTTTCAAGCTTAGCACTCATTAATGTGCTATATTCAGTTTTTCAACATAAGACTATCTACATGGGCGCATGTCCACAACAGGCTTTGACGCAACTCAGAAGTGTCTTCACTGTTCACCACACAAGCCAAGAGTGGGGGGAGGGTTGGAGGTAGCTGTATGGGTATAAGGCTCAACGAGTTGAGAAGGCTATTACCTGCCTCAGCAAAGCATGTTATTAGTACCATGTGGTATAGATTGCAACTAGCCGACCTGTAATTAGACGCGAAGTAAACATAGATATTTTTTATAACCAATGTAGTAAACTGGAACATTTTGTTGCATGCATATGGTAGGCTACTGTGGCTTTAAGAAATTATCCTCCCCCTCCTTCCTAGTCTGTCATAAATTCTCTGTCCTAGGTGCTGAACTGAAGCGACGCTTATCTCGTTTCAGTACCAGCCATGGCCGAAATAAAGACGGGCATTTTCGCGAAAAACGTCCAAAAACGGCTAAGTAGGGCTCAGGAAAAGGTAAGGTGTTTAAAGAAAAATCGATGTAGATAGTGTGTTAAAGGTATTTATGTCCTCAAGTCTTCTATTTTTTGCTTCGTGTGAAACTGCATTTGTGCCAAAAGCAGCAGCCCAAGAGATGCTCTAGGGTGCTGCGAGGAGCAGGTACCTATATTCTATGATTTGTGTCGAAATCTGGAATTGGGGTAGTAGGCTATTCTTGTACGGATCAGTTTTGGCAATTATCATTCAATAGTGCAACTGATATTTTTTACGTTGTGTGTCATAATTCCAGACACTTAATTTAGCCCACACTACATGCTTGACGAAAATGTTGATGTGGCAAATGCAATATAATACAATCGTACCATTTCACATCAAGGTTTAGAAAGGCTCATGGCATATCCACTTTAACTTACGCATATCGTAAACTGGTTAACACAGAAATACATCAACCGCAGGCTTTGACACGTAACTCGTTTCTCCCCAGGAGGCCAATGTTAGTCTTTTGCTTTTATAAAGCCCAAAATACAAGTAGCCTACACTACATGCATCTTGTAAAGGATATTGACTTAATCGAAATATCATAGCGACTTTAATCTTTTGATCTTGCTGCATGTGATTGCATGCGTTAAATTCGTCGATATTTCGCATGTAGTTTAATGAAATAGTAACCTTTATTCACGTTTTATGTCCAAACCGTTATTTTTCTGCAAGGTCAATGGAAGGGGAGGTGGGGGATGCCCTCCTAACTGCATACAGCAGAGGTGCTCCTACTCATGCTCAACGATGCGTTTTTCTGGCTGTGGCGTAGCGTGTACGCCCGGGTATACAGTAGTAGATAATACGTCAGCCAATTCTTTCAGTCGAAGAACGGGTATTTAAGGCCCTTCTTCCCGAAGAATGATAATGGTATTTTGGGGAAAGGCGGGGAAGAGGGAAATAAATGTGTTTTACTACGTGGGTTCTACGGGATTGGCTTGTCTTTGAAACCCTAATAATTTTGACTGGACACTTGAGACGCCACGTTGTCTTTACATGTCGTTTGAGAACTAGTCTAATTTGAGCTGTCGGTGATCGTAAGTCTGGATAAGTCTACATCATACAACTGTATCTACAATTGCAGGTCAGGTTAAAGGCAAAAGGTTCCAGAGCGTGTTTAAAATGAAGGACCTGATCTGATAAACAAAGTATTACCCGGTTCTGGTTTAGACATGCACTCACACGTGCACGCACACTCACACACGCACATGCACACACAAAGTGATGCTAGCCACTGTAAGAGGATTGCATTTCTTTTAATATCCACTCGAGCCAAACCTATCTAGTACGTAGACCGGGGACTGCTCTTCTGATGGCAAACTCGAGGTGAAAGGCAAAACACACTTAATTGTTTTAAGTTTTGTTTATTTGTCACATGTACAGGACACGATGTGATTGCATGTATTGTGAAAATACTGTTTAAAGGCTCAGCAACGCAGTTGTAATAGTGAAAAACAATAAAGAATAAAAATGTAAGCAATTGCATTGCATGATATGAGATATGAGATATCAATCAAAAGTGTTACTGAATTATAATGTGTAGACATGGCCTGGTCTAGTAGTTCATTTAAGCACTGCAGCCAAAATTGCTATTTTATTGGCTATTCCCCAAGTACATCCTCAATTTTAAAAATAATTCTGGTAACTAAAATATGCTGCACCGGGGTTTAGGACAGTTGTCTCTTGCTGCATTGACAGATGCAAAGGGGCCTTTTGCCAGGGAAATTCATGACACAAGGTAGACATATGTATTGACAAGTCTGTTTTCTGGAGGTATGGCCATTATTTGACACTTGAAAGACAAAACTGAATCAACATTTTTAAAGTGAAGCAACATTATATGTTATGATAAAGGCCAACCTGATAGAGTTGTCCATTCACGGTACTGAAATCGCACTGGTTCTGGGGCATTTATATTTTTCTGGTATTCTGTTCTAAGGCTAACCTAATTCGGAGACATTACATTGGAATTACCCCTTAACTGGATACTTAACTTCTGTTAAGGTATCCCCAGATAGTAAAGATGGGCAACAGTAACTCTGACAGCCTGACCCTAAACAACGGGGGCCCTCAGGGGTGAGCACTCAGCACGCTCCTCTACGTGGACTGTGTGCCGACGCACAACTTCAACGACTCCAGCAAGTTGCTGATGACACAACGGCGGTGGGCCTGATCACCACCGACAAGGACACCGCCTACGCAAAAGAGGTCAATGAGCTTTCAATATGGTACCAAGCCAGCAACCTCACTATAAACATCAGCAAAACCAATAAGCTGATCATAGACTACAAGATGCAGAGAAGAGAGCATGTCCACATCAGTATCTTTGGGGCCGAAGTAAGGCAAGTTGGAACATCAAGTTCCTCGGGTTCCACATCAACAAGTGTCTAACTTGATCCACACAGACAAAATCGACAAGGAAGCATGGCAGCTCAGTTTCCTCTCAGGAGGCCTAAGATCCTCCAGTTCTAACTCTGTACCATTGAGAGTATCCTGCCTGGATTAATTCCTGCCTGGTACAGGAACAACAATGAGTAGAAATGTAGAGCACCACAAAGGGCGGTGCCATCGGGGAAAAACACACCCATCCAGGAGCTCGACCTCACAGTGTGTCGAAGGAAGGCCAGGGTTAACGTAAAAAACAACAAACTGTTCAATCTATTTCCACATGGTAAGAGTTGAGGGGGCGGTGCAGCCAGCACCCGCAGTAGGGGTGGAGCAGCAGGGGGCGGCCGTTGCTGCAGGTAACTACCGAGGTGTCTGGGGCACCTACTAGGGGACCGGCCCCCCACAAAAATGACCGTAACTCCGGTCACCGCTGCAGGAGGATGGTCCCCTGGTTGAGTAACGGGGGACGGAGCTCTGGTCAATGTTGCAGGGGGCCGGTACCTGCAGCAACGCCCCCTGCTGCTCCACCCCAACTGTGAGTGCAGGCTGGCACCGTCTCCAAGGCCGGTACCAGCTGCACCACCTCCTGTCAGTGCGGCTGCGCCCCTGTGGCTGGTGTCGGCTGCTCCGCACCCTCGACTTGTGATAGTCCCTCCGTCTCCTCGGCCAGTGCCTTCTGCACTGCCTTCTGCAGCTCCTCCCCTGGGGCCCATGCCTGGCCAGTATTGGTGCCGGGGACACCCTCCTATAGGGGGAGGCCGTGACACCACTATTGTCATTCCAATACACATTTCCCTGCACCTCGATGCGAACAGTGTAACTGTTATATGTACACGTATGTGTACATCTATAGATCAGTTTAAATGTACCTTGATCCTCACGTTATTATTCTGTCGGCACTGCTCACTGTTTATATATTTGACTGTATACATATACAGTGTGCTTGATCTTAAGTCCTCCTTATTATATCTTACTGTTTACAGAGAGAGAGTGGTGTTAACTTTTGTCAATTTTTGTTATTATGGCATTTTTGGAACTGTGGAACAATGTTTTCCATGTACATACAGTAACATCTACTGTTTTGCGTACATGTGACAAATAAACCTAAAACTTGAACTGGCACAAGTGATGATTAAAAATTAATCTGCCTATGATTCTATAAAAGTCTTCATCTAAACATTGAATGAAGACAGCTTTTTCCAGCATGATTGCTCATTAACCAGCTTCCTGGAAATGCCATCCTCCACAATTCAATGGAATTTACACTTTATATAGCACCACATGTTTTACACCCTCAGTCCTTTTGCATTCACTGGTTATGATGCAATTCTTCTATATTCAGCCCATTCACTGGAACATATCTATCACTGTGCATTAGCAGCAAATTGTCTGATCAGGGCAAAGGGGTTTGAAGAACACACACGTACATGCAAACGTGTCAAAGAACATCTGCTGAGGAGAGTCATGACCTCATGAATCAAACCATAATCTACTACAAACGGGACCAATTATCTAGGCGCTGTCGATCTGGAGTATATCCAGGCCCTGTTTACACTGATGTACCCTTCTAGGCTGAGTCTTAAATAGAGTATATCCAGCCTCTCTTTGCACAGATGTATCCATTTAGGCAGTTTCCCAAATGGCACCCTAAATGTATGACTCAAGTTGGAATAAAATCAATGTTGGTTTGGTAATTTGTTGTTAGGAAGTGTGAGTACATTTACAATATCAAGGGGGTTCCTTATCTCACACAAGGAGTTGCTGGAGAGTGACGTGGCACGTTAGACAAATCTGCTTATCTATCCCAAAACCACTGACTCATGACGTAGACTGTCCTGCAATGTGGCGACTTAGCCCACTATGCAGGCCCAGCTCCAGGAATAAATGACCGGGGGGGCATTTTTCATGAATGGGGGGGCATAATTAATTAATATACTATTTGCTGTGCTTATGGGGAAACAGAACTGGGGGGGCACAGATTCTATCTGGGGGGGCAATGCCCTACTTTGCCCCCCCCGTAGATCCGGGCCTGCCACTACGCCACGCAGACCTCCCATCTTACAGTTTTGTTGTGGCCCCAAATTAGCTTGCCTGATTCAAGAAGAAGTGTAACTGATGTTAAAGAGGGGTACCACTGAATCTATTCGTACAACTAGTACAACAAAATTCTATGGAATAAGCTTTAACCTAATAGAGTTATCACGCATTGTGGTGAAAAATTACCCTATTCTTAATTTCCATTTTCCCCCTTTATTCACCATCTTAATTGACCCTTTCCACATTCTTAATTTACCCTGTCCCTATTCTTAATTTACCCTGTCCCTGGGGGCTCTGTGTGGCGTAGTGGGCTAAGTCGCTGCATAGCAGGACAGTCTACGTCATGATAGTCAGTGGTTCGAGCCTGACTATGGGTTCTCTGGCTTTCCCTGAACCTCCAGAACGTGGCAGGGCAAATTGGCATAGCGCTGCCCGGGATTTGGGTTAGATAAGTCAGAATTTCTATCCTGCCACGTCGCTCTCTAGTGACTCCATTGGGCTCCTGTAAATTCAATCAGGAAAGTATAGTTGGTGATTGTAATCCTCCCGTGCATGATCTGACTAAAGGCCTTAAAATCCGTGTTGGATGAGCAGTGCGAAAAGAATCGGCGGCTCTGCAACATGTGGCGGGATGAACCAGTGCACGCCCCTCTCCATCCTACAGATCTGCAGTTGTAGAGCTGCCATCAAGGCAGGGTTAGAATTGGGATGGGAAAAAAATGGGGAAGAAATAGGAATTTACCCTGTCCCTATTTACCCTAGCCTGTTCTTATTTTAATTTTAACCTGTCCCTATTTCAATTGACCAATTATACAGTTCTGGTATTAGATCAATTGAAGACTGAAACTGTTCCATTAGGCAAATCTTATAAGGCAAGAAAACAGTAGTTGACTACAAAATCCCTGGCCTATTGCGCTGCCTTCCATGGGTTTGACTAGGTGGAGGCTGGTGAGCCTTACTTTAGGAGGATGGGCTCATATTAATGTATTAATTGGAGTAAATGGAATGGACATGAACACATTAAGCCCATTGTGAGATACCATTCCATTTTCTCCACTGATGCATTGATATGAGCCCTTGTTCCTTAATTAAGGTTCACCTTAGGATAACAGGAAGCATATATCACTCTCGCTTTGCCACCCACTCAAACCCTGATTTCAAGTGAAGAAACAGCTAAATGTTTGCAGTGATCGACCTGTTAAGACTACCTTGGTAGTAATGTGTACTAGGCCCATCGTGCATTGTTGAAATCCTGCAATAAATATTTATCCATAATTCATTGTTAGCAAAGTGATATACTTAGCTAACATCACTAAGGAACATGTTGTATTCAAAGGACTTTCCTCATTGTTAAAAGTACAATTTTCCCAATACAAACGTTTACCTTTAATGCTAACATAGCTAGCAACGCAGGTACTGTAAATTATTAACATGGCTGATTTTAGCACTTCATTCGGATAGCATTGACCTGGTCAGCATCCCTGTAACGTCTGGGTTTTGGTTTTCTCTACCGTAACTTGAAGCCCTAGCCCAGAACATAGGTTAATATTTGATAGGCTAGCCGTCTACGCTGGATTGGGTTCAACACTCGGTTTTGGGTCCAGGTGAACGAGGTGCTTGGGGACTGATGGATTTTGGATGTGTGTGTTTCCCAAGGACATATGCTGGATGAATTAACCTGGAATATTAATTATTGTAAATAGGTTTTGAAATAGCACATTTTGATATTAAGAGAAATAAGGTGGCATTATCTAAATTAGTTAAATTATTACCAAAACAGGTCTGAGCTCTTTGATTTTTCTGTTGCAAAATGTTATACTGTGATTTACTGTGTAATACAGAACATGTACCAAGTGTCCATGTTTAGAAGCAAAAGCAATATTTGGTTTGTCGCCACTTGTTGTCTCTCATGTTGTCTTTTTTTCTCCACCAAGGAGGTAAGGGTTAACATCTGGATTTAACGCTAAGCCCTGCTTAAACCTGAATGATGTGTTAGTCACACATGCAACTCATTAAATGTACAGATTGTGACTGAACTATTAGCTGCTCCTAAAGAAAAAGACAATTGTTGATGTGTGGAATGGCCCAGGGAGTCATGTGTGACCTTGTTCATATGTTGAAAATGTGACCATTTAGCCTGTAACTATGCTGTTATATGCTGTACCCCCAAGGCAATCTGAGATCAAATTACTCGTCAGGAGCTAGATGCAGCTTAGCTGTGGTACTTTGTCGCCTGTAAAGAATGGGCCAACGTGTTAGATTATAGCCTGTTTGACAAGTAAGCCTAACTGTACTGTTCACAGCACCTAGTGGTTTATATTCAGAGTTATAAAAAGTACAAAGTTAAACTAGTTCGTCTGAGTTTTGGGAAGTTCCTAATGGGAGTTCATAATTTAACAGTGATCTATGAAATTATTATAAAGCGTTATTATGGTCACTGGTTAGTTATTAACTCCCATTACCTGGTAATTAAGGTTTTAATTAAAAACTTCCCAAAATGAATTAATCCAGCCGAGTACTTTAAATTTTTTACTTTTAAAACTCTGTTTACATTCAATACCCGGCAGAGATATTTTTAAGACCTAGATAGATACAAACCAAAACAATCTAGGTCCACATTACTTATATTATATCCTTAAGTCCAAGGTGGAAAAAATAAATTCTGTATGAAAACCTGTGACAGTATGTGTGTGTGTGTATGTGTGTTTTGTGTGTTTTGAGTGTATGTGTTTGGTATGTATGTGTGTGGAAATGTTTCTACAAAACGTTTCTCCAATGGAGATATCTGAATTACAGTTTTAGGTTTTGGTGGCAATTTGTTTTCTAACAGGGTACTCGTTACTATTCAGGAAAACCTTAGTTGTCTTGTAATGGACTCTCTACTAGTTCTTCACACTAAACTGGTAATATAAGGTTTGAACAGTGGCGGCTCCAGAGTATTTTTTTGTCTAAACTACGGTCGGGCTAATCCACACAGTGGTGGAGCTCAAATCAACATCTGAATTTCAATGTGAATACACAATAGAATAGAGCATAACACCGTTCCCAGTAGCTAGAAATTCCACGCCGGACTGACTTATTCTTTCACAAATTTTTAAACAAAATTACATCAAGAGCAACCGACGTGGAAAGTCACTACTACTGAGTTTAGGCAATAGTGTATTCACACTATTTCAACTTCAAATATAGTATATAGATACTATATTTTGTTTTTGAAAATTGATTATAGCGTTAATAGGATCAGATACTAGTTCCAGTTTCTCTCTACGTTGTAGCCTACCAGTTTCATCAAAGAATAGAACTGCCGGTGCAATGTTCCGTTGTTGTGAACACACACAGACACACAGGAAATAATAGATCGACGGAGAGAGAG
This sequence comes from Umbra pygmaea, assembly GCA_016801145.1. Lineage (NCBI taxonomy): Eukaryota > Metazoa > Chordata > Actinopteri > Esociformes > Umbridae > Umbra > Umbra pygmaea. The sequence continues at coordinate 3,091 of JACXGM010034864.1, read as the reverse complement.
AGCAAGAGAGCAATCTACGGTATTTTGCATTCCATGGTAGGGCTAACACGATTCTTGGTGGGGCTGTAGCCCAACCAACCCATACCCTTCCGCGCCCCTGGGTTTGAAGTGTGGTTAGCCACTAAAAATCTCAGAATTTATGGTCAAATCTCAAAACACATTAGTAGGTATTCAACATACCAAGTTGGACAAGCATGCAGCTACTAATATATGTGCTCTATGTAGTAATGGAGAGGAGAGGATATCTCCCGTAATACTTCCCCAGGGGGGCATACCCCTCTATCAGGGTTTCCTCCACCCCTGTTGTGGCTCCCTCTGTGTGTCAGATGGTCCAGAAGAGGCTGTACTGTCATCTCTTTCAGGCTTAGTGTCAGGCTCTGTTTGAATGCCTCACAAACACAGTTCGATCCTATTTCAGGAATCACCCATATCTGATAGGATTGTTTAGTCTGATGTTTTGTGTCATGCCAATGAACGCATTAACAAAAAACAATGTCATGGAGATTTTAGGTTTAATTTATTTCGTACATGGACTGCATACTTAGTGTAACGTGATAGTTTGATATTTTTTGTTCTCGTACAAAGCATAATCACACTGAGTGAATGTAAAACAAATAAATAAAACAAGACCAGTGGCCAATGTGTACTACAGTGCCTTGCGAAAGTATTTGGCCCCCTTGAACATTTCAACCTTTTGCCACATTTCAGACTTCAAACATAAAGATATAAAACTGTAATTTTTGTGAAGAAGCAACAACAAGTGGGACACAATCATAAGGGGGAACGAAATTTATTAGATATTTCAAACTTTTTTAACAAATAAAAAACTGAATAATTTTGCTCGCCCAATGAAATATCTAATAAATTTCGTTCCACTTCATGATTGTGTCTCACTTGTTGTTGCTTCTTCACAAAAAATTACAGTTTTATATCTTTATGTTTGAAGCCTGAAATGTGGCAAAAGGTTGAAAAGTTCAAGGGGGCCGAATACTTTCGCAAGGCACTGTATGTATGTGCTACAGCAGCATATATTGGTGTATACATGAATGAATGTGTGTGTGTTTTGAGCGTGTGCTAAGTGAGATTGTGTGAGAGTGTGAAAAAATAAAGACTGTCTTTAAATGGAGCATGTAAATAAATTAATTTAGGTAATTTGTTGCTCAAAGTAGCAACTAGCTTTTTAGGCTAATTCTCTCTTAACGCTGCACCTATGGTTTCCTACTTGTCCAGGTGTTAATGCTTATTGAGTTAATGTCATTCACTCATTTAACATTTAGGCTAGCTTTGGGGTGTAACCTTGGGTGCCCTATACTATATGTGAGGTCATTATGTATGTTGGATGTTTAGTGTAGGAGAGGCATTCCAAAACCATACTCTCCATTGGTTTCTGGGGAGCGTCCAGACTGTTCACTGCTAAGAGGATCGGCTTCCACCTTTGGCACAGTGCCAAATGGCTACTCAGATCAGACCACATTCTCATTTAACTTTTAACCATGGGCTCGTATTTGTTTTGGAACAAATGGAAGAAAACAGGCCAAGGCAGTGTAGGGTCTACCTCAGGAAACACTTCTGATTTTTGGTTTCTCTTTCTAACAAGGGACTGGTTTATACCTGAGAAACCAGGTGATTACAATTAACTACTAGGTAAAATAAAAAATCTGAAGTGTTTCGGCCCTCCAGGACCAGAGTTGATGACCCCTGGTCTACCTGAAACTGCCCAAATAATAGAGCTTTTTTAGTTTTAGATTTGAGCTATGCTAATGAACAGAAACGAGCCGCTCTGGGGGTAGACAGTGGTTCTCTTGAAATGGCCGGATAAAGGAGCAGGGTATCAATCTTATGAAGGTTCTGCGTTGTCTGTCCATCTAGCTTACTAGGGTCAATCCGGTTCCACGCAGGGCCAGGTGAATTCAGGTTTTTGCTCTTACTTTTTACCTGACTGATTGATTAGGTCACTAATTTGTTTGGATCTCACCTTGCCCTGTAGGTCTTAATTGGGCATTAATTCCCTCCAACAGAAGGTTGAGGTCTATCAAAACCAAGACCTCTCCACACAAGAACAGTTGTGTTGCTAGCCTGGGTTACCTGGGGTAAGATACCTGAGGTTAACCCAGGCTAGCAACACAATTGGATAACCTCAAGTATCTCACCCCAGGTAACCCAGGCTAGCAACACAATCAGATAACCTGAGGTATTTCACCCCAGGTAACCCAGGCTAGCAACACAATCAGATAACCTCAGGTATCTCACCCCCGGTAACCCAGGCTAGCAACACAATCAGATAACCTCAGGTATTTCACCCCAGGTAACCCAGGCTAGCAACACAATCAGATAACCTCAGGTATTTCACCCCAGGTAACCCAGGCTAGCAACACAATCAGATAACCTCAGGTATCTCACCCCAGGTAACCAGGCTAGCAACACAATCAGATAACCTCAGGTTTCTCACCCCAGGTAACACAATCAGATTTAAAAACAGGCACTTAGACATGACTGAAAGAGACTATTTGGTATTATTTATTATATTTTATATTATCATTATGTATTTTACTTCATTATGTGTTTTATTATAAAAATAACACTGTAAAAAATAGCACTGTAAAAAATCAGTAAGAAATACAGGTTATATTTTTCCTGTGAAATGTACATTATTTTTCAAAATAATAACAGAACGTAATGTATAAACCCTGGGATTGTCCATTAATTTCATTTTATTAACAGACAGCCACTATGTTTCTATATCTATATCTGTATCATTATTAAGGAACTGTCTCTAAAATAATAGAAAATATATTAGCAAAACATTTTTGCTTTTATGTTTTTTTGTATGTACAGGTCCTTCTCAAGAAATTAGCATATTGTGATAAAGTTCATTATTTTCCATAATGTAAGTATAAAAATTAAACTTTCATATATTTTAGATTCATTGCACACCAACTGAAATATTTCAGGTCATTTATTGTTTTAATACTGATGATTTTGGCATACAGCTCATGAAAACCCAAAATTCCTATCTCAAAGAATTAGCATATCATGAAAAGGGTCTCTAAACGAGCTATTAACCTAATCATCTGAATCAACTAATTAACTC
>JACXGM010034863.1:0-11855 GCA_016801145.1 Umbra pygmaea | reverse complement strand
CTTTAATGTGCTTGGCTGTTTTCAGGTTTCAACTACGCGTTTCGGCTTTATGCCTTCATCAGGTTGAAGTTAAAAAGATCCTAACAGGAAGCAATTATATAGCTGGTGAAACAGGTGTGTCTCAGTCAGTCAGAAAATTGGCCACATATAGGATCAAATACAATATACGTGTATCACATTAACAATATAACAATTCCCATATATAATTAAATATAGTTAAATATTAATATTAACATACAGTCAGTATGACTGACTGAGACACACCTGTTTCACCAGCTATATAATTGCTTCCTGTTAGAATCTTTTTAACTTCAACCTGATGAAGGCATAAAGCCGAAACGCGTAGTTGAAACCTGAAAACAGCCAAGCACATTAAAGGCTTTTTAATTTAAAATCCACGTGTGTGCCGGGAATTGAAATATTGTTACTATTTAGTTCAATTTTTCCGCTTTCAAGTTAAAATATTTGTTGTTCTGTCTGAGCAAGGCAGTTAGCCCTAATTGCTTCCAGGTCATTGCCATTAATAAGAGTTGGTTCCTGATTCAATTTGCCTGTATAAAAATGGCAAAATAAAAACACAAACAAAATTGTAAATTGCCATGAATAAAGGGCAAGAGTTGGAGCACAAACACTGTGAAACTACCCAGTATCTAATTCTACTACAATGTACATAGCTTATCTCATTGAAAATGCCTTGCTTTGTAAGGTTTACCTACTGTAGTATTTTTGATCTTCTTCTAATGTTTCCTATGCTGGTAAAGCCCTTTAAAACAACATTTAATAGAGAAAGAGACCGAGGGAGAGGGTGAGAGGATGGAGGGGAAGGGGGAGGGGTGAGCCAACAGCTGTGCCCAGTCTGCTCCCCTACTGCTCCTGGGTATTAGCCTCCCCCATCTCCCACTCCAGGGGACAAATGGAAGGATGGGCTAGGCATGGTGGGGGAGAAGCTATCTCTGAAAATGGCACTACAATATTGGAGGAATAAGTTGAGGAGTCGGCGTTGGAGGTTTAGAGACAGCAGACCAGCAGAACAGCGGTGTCTAGACTATCGATTTACTCATACCTTTTTTCTGAGCCATAGGGTTCTGACACCACCACGTGAGTTTAATCCAGGGAGAGAGCCATAAGCCCAGGGTACAGACGGCCCTGACTGGGCCTGTAAATGGTGAAAGAGAGCCATGAGCCCAGGGTACAGAGTGCCCAGACTGGGCCTGTAAATGGTGGGAGAGAGCCATGAGCCCAGGGTACAGACGGCCCTGACTGGGCCTGGAAATGGTGGGAGAGAGCCATGAGCCCAGGGTACAGACAGCCCTGACTGGGCCTGTAAATGGTGAAAGAGAGCCATGAGCCCAGGGTACAGACGGCCCTGACTGGGCCTGTAAATGGTGAAAGAGAGCCATGAGCCCAGGGTACAGACGGCCCTGACTGGGCCTGTAAATGGTGAGAGAGAGCCATGAGCCCAGAGGACCTGGTACAGAGTGCCCTGACTGGGCCTGTAAATGCCCTGGTATAATGAAACGGTGCGTGTTCAAAGAAAACCGTTTGTTTAGAATAGGAACTTCCGGTTCCTGCCCAGCTCTGTTGGGCGGCTTTGGAACGTGGACCCCTGGGACACGCTGGATGACAGGGTAGTGGTAGGCAGACATAAACAAATAAATACACATACATGCACAGTACACACACAGACACACACAAACAGGCATAGACATATGAAGGCAGACACACACAGATGCAATTGGTCTCTTTTCACCATTCACCACTTATTTGCCCTCATACACAATCACATATGCATAAAAAACATACACACATCCAGACACCCAAGGCACATCCTATGAACACCCTATTGACACTACCTAACATAAAAAACAGTTGGCACTTTCTCAATTAGAGTGTTCCACTGTAGTTATGGTTGTTGCCTAGGAAAATCCAAATCGGTCCGATTATTCACATTGGTAAACAATTGACAGAAGCCCCAGTCACTCTGTTTACATGTCCTTTCACTGGCTGAGGAGACTAGATAACTAATGATTATAGCTACACACAGTGCCCACTGAATCTGTACACACAGCAGTGCTGAGATTGTAAAGGGATTTACAGTGGTGCTCAACTGTTTGCGAACCCTTTATAATTATTATATATTATGCAGTTTCAGATTTTCCTAAAAGTAGACAGAAAAAAACCAATAAAACAATGACACAAAAGTATTACACTCTGTCATTTATTTATTGAGGAAAATTATCAATTTTTACATGCTTGTGAGTGTCAAAAGTGCATGAACGTTTGCTTTCAGTATCTGGTGTGCAACCAAACAATAACTGTTGATCATTCCTGCACATCATCATCCATACAGAACATCTTCAACTCTGGGATGTTAGAGGGTTTCCTCACATTAACTGTTTGCTTCAGGTCCTTCCACAACATTTAGATTAGATTAAGGTCAGGACTTGGGACCATTGTTCTATCAATAGTGATATTAAACAGGCCCAAACCATGATACTACCACCACCATGTTTCTCAGATGAAATAAGGTTATTATGCTGGAAATCAGTGTTTACCTTTTGCCAAACATAATGCATCTCAATTATATCTCAGTTATATTTTGGTCTCATCTGTCCAAAATACATTTTTCCAATGGCCTTCTGGCCTGTTGACGTGATATTGAGCAAACTGCAGACAGGCAGCTATGTTCTTTTTTGAAGGAGTGGATTTCTCCTTGCAACACTGCCATGCACATCAGTGTTCTCTTCATGGTGGACTCATGAACATTGACATTAGCCTTTAGTTGGTTCTAAGTTATCCTGGGTTCCTTTGTGACCTCACAGACTATTACACACCTTGCTCTTGGAGTGATCTTTGTTGGTCGCCCACTCCTGGGGAGGGTAACAATGATCTTCAGCAACCTCCATTTGTACACAACTGTGGATGAGTCCAAACTCGTTTTCTTAGATCTTCAGAAATATTCTTTGTTCATGCCATGGTACACTTCCACAAACGTGTTGTATAGATCAAACTTTGATAGATTACTGTTCTGTAAATAAAACAGAATGCCCACACACACCTGATTGTCATCCCATTGATTAAGAACAACTGATTCATTTCACCTTCAAATGAACTGTTTAACCTAGACGTTCAAATACATTTGCCACTCACAGATATGTAATAATGGATCACTGTCCTCAATATATAAATGACAAAGTATAATATTTTTCTCTCATTTGTTTAATTTGGTTCTCTATATCTACCTTTACGATGTCTAATGATGTCGTCGAGAGAGAACAACACTTCTCCTGAGGCTAGTACAGTCACGGGTGCCTCGTAGTGCCGCCGTGCCACCTAGCTCTGAGAAGCCTACAGACAAACTGGCATTACTCGCTGAGTGCATGGTCCAAACACACACACACACACACATGAGCACATGCACACCTTAAGTCCCCTTGACTAGACATTCTAAACTGAATAGACTTCTTTCATACTCACCAGCATGCTGAGCAGAGGCTATAGGTTTAACCAGGATGGGGCGGCAGCAGAACTGGTGACTCTAGGTCTGTTAGTCAGTCAGTGTCTGTGGCAGTATACTGGGGGAGACAGCTGCGTATATAGACAGTGACGCCCCTCGCCTGCTCTGGGAGTTTGACTTCCAAAAACCTCCACAGGACTGGGTGAGGCATTACTCTATCAGAGTGTGGAGGGTGTGTGTGTGTGTGTGTGTGTGTGTGTGTGTGTGTGTGTGTGTGTGTGTGTGTGTGTGTGTGTGTGTGTGTGTGTGTGTGTGTGCACAGGAGGTGTCGCCTCATGGCAATGGGCTGTCTCAAGCAGCCGGCTCTCACCCAATACCTTGACCGCTACACAAACACACACGGGTGCGATCGCGCTCGTACACAGGCGCGCACGCAACCTTCCCCAAACACACCCAGAAAGCACACACGTTGACTCACTGCTGGACTATTTCCAGGCGCAGTGCCTCGCTTGACTAGCATGGCATCAAAGGCCTGTTTTATCCGACTGGGCACTCGGCCCCAAAGCAAGACATCAAATCCCCTCAGTGTAGACCACTCCTGGGCCCTTGGCAGTAGTGGCTCTCAGAATGGGATTTTCCCGTAGACAAACAGATTAGTGTGAGTCCTAACTGCCACCCAATGACTTCCTGTCTCACGGCTGCTCAGACAGGACTAAGAAATACAGAATAAACCATCATAATTAATGACAGTGCATGAAATGTGAGTTTTAATGCTTCCATTGAAACAATTGTGACTTGCACAGTAATACAATGGCATTTATTGCAGCAGTGTATCAAAATGCATTGACAAACTAATACTTAAAGGGACAATTTCTAGAATTTCACACCAGTCAGAATGGCAATACTTTATCTTTTAGTGTCTAGCTTACAAATCCTACAAAAAATGTACTTCCTGATAATCACTGACAATCAAAGTGGAAGCACGACTCACCATGTCCACATTGCAATGGGAACAATCCTGTTCCACTGTTAAGAAAAGGTAATTATCAGTTTGCACTAAAACTGGGCACATTCGATTAGCATGAAAACATCCCAGAGAACGGTCGACTCGGTACCATTGTGTTATTAACCCCAGAATAATTTTGCGCCAGAGTTGTCCTTTAACAAAATGACTGCACAGGGTAGGAAATCCTAGTCTTACCTAAAAAGTTTTTCTTTTTTCTATTTCAAGTTCTATAGCATTTGGAAACTCGTCACTGAAAGAGAAAGTACAATAGCACTGTTTTCACTCTACACAGTGCACTGTTAATACAGACATTCAAAAACATAATTAATTATTAAGTTTGTTTCGATGTGCATTTTCCTAATTTTGAGAGGTACAAAAAACATATCTTCTAGCATTTTGGACCGATTTAACCTTGTCATGCATCCAACGGGCTAATAACCACACATGTGTGTGTCATTTTCATACTGTCTGTAAAAACCTCTACTACAAATAAACACAGGGCTATTTTTAACACAATGTCTCACACTGGCGAGAAAATCGACCTCTGGGGATATCAAGGAAACACCTGCTTTGTGGGGCTTCAATAGGAATCGTATCACATGTGTTAGGGCCCAGATAACAGCCGAGTCACGTGTGTGGTGAAAGAGAGAGGGGTCTTTAGCTGCCAGGCTGGTGAAGCCCAGCTGCTGGACACCAGGGCCTCAGGGAATGTTGGAGTACAGGAACAAAATACATGGCAGCTGGCCTGTCTCTGACATGCTCACACCTCACACACACACACACACACACACACACACACACACACACACACACACACACACCACACACACACACCTCACACACACGTGCACAGACACATGCACACACACACAAACACAGCCCATGTTGCATCTATATACAGTAGGGACTTCTCCCATTTAGACCTGATGGTACTAGAGAGACAGTTAAGTAAAGCTGCATTTGAATGTCTAACTCATGGAATGGTTTACCGAGTAAACATAAACTAGTGCGTTTAGTCTCTATAAAACAGTTTAAATGTTTGTTACATTATCTTTCAGCTTTAAGTGTGAATGTTTCGTTTAATATGTATTTTTGTACTACGCAAGTGTTTTTTTTAATTTATTTTCAATTTTATAAGCTTTTATAACACACACACAGACCAAGGGACAGACAGACCAACTGTATAGTGCTACTAGTTTGGTCTAAAACCTAATCGACAAACTCCTCTGTGTTTAGTTTTATTTCCTGTATATGAGAGACAGAATTAGGTTACAACACAACGCCACTGAACAGTTCAGAGAATCTACCCACAAACTTGTACACATCCACACATGCAGGACCCGTTTGGCATGCGTACGTACCCTCTTTTGGAGAAGCTGAAAGCAACAACAACAGGCCATGCTATCCTCAGATCAAAAAAGAATGATGAGTCACATTACAGCCATGTGAGAAGCAGAAACCCCAGTGCTGCTACAGGGAGCCCGCCTGCCTGAGCCTGCACGCTGCACCGCGGACGGCCGCAACACATACTGTGTTTTCCACTTGCTCCAGGACTGAGAGAGTGGAGGAGGGATTCTTTGCTTTCCTACAGAGGTTTTACTGAAAAACAGAGTCTTCCACATGAATAAGATCGAGAATGGAAAGACAGAGAGACCTTGCTTAGTGCTGTCCAAGACGACGTTTAACATTACCCTCATTCAGTGACGGACAGGAAGGGGTGAGCAGCGGAAAGAGAGGGGCAGACGTTTTAGGGATCTGTTGAGGGATGTGTGTGTTCTGGGAGGGTAAGTTAGGCAGGCAGAAAAAAAGACTTGTGAGTTTGACGGTTGTTGCCGTGGTAACGACCATCTCTGCTCTGGAGGCTATTAAAGAGGCATGTCAAAGGTCGGAGGTCACTGAAACACACTTCCCTGAAACGGCGTTGGTGCACAGAGCACAACACGCACAAACTCACAAAGACCGCCTGTTACAGTTGATTAACTCTGACAGGCAGCTTGAGGATACGGGCTTAACCACAAATCAAATGGAGGATAGAAGCAGTAGAGAAGAGAAAATAGAGGGTGTGAGAGAGAGAGAGAGAGAGAGAGAGAGAGAGAGAGAGAGAGAGAGAGAGAGAGAGAGAGAGAGAGAATCTACTGTATTTACATCAGCTTTCCCATGGAGACCGGTCATTACAGGCATACCTAGCTACTCTGAGAAGACATGCTCTGCTCACTCTACCCTCAGGGACAGGTCAAGACAGAACTTCCTTTTCTCCTAAACTGAAAAAGTTCTTCCCAAAATTGGTCAAACAAAGACGTAGAAAAGAATGTAAGGAGAGAGAAAAAATCAATCTATTTTGCGACATAAACATGTACGTGCACTTGTCTTACCTCTACGATCTCTGTGCAGGCGTGGGCGACCAGGTTTTGTTCCCGGGGGTCGATGACGGCAACCTGGACCAGAGCGTTGGGCTTCCTATCTCTGCCACATCCAATCAGATCCATGCATTCTGGAGCAAGAAGGGGGGTGACAAGAGGAGGATGGGTTTGTGGGGGCAGAGAGAGAGAACAGTCAGTACATCCCTGAGGTAAACAACCCAATAGAGGGAAAGGAGACGGCAAAACAGTTCAACCCCCTTCTATTCCATGGTCCCCAGTCGGTATCAACAGTAAAACAGGAAATAGGAAGTTGCACGTCCTTAGTCCTGGAAAGCAACACGTCTCCTGGGGTCCAAATCGTCCAAACTTACATGGCTGCCAGGCTCTTCTGCGTTTGGCTGAGTGAGCATGATGGCCTCTGCCAGGTTTATTAGGGTTTTGTTTCTGTCACAGAATACACAGTTCAGACCTCAGTTTCCCAGGTTTCCTCCCAGGCAGGAAGAATGGGCTGAGGGAGGCACTTCCTGTCTAGGAATGGTCCACCCCCTCTAGCACTTCAACAGGCCAGTAGCCACTTGGATTTACATCAATTGTATTACATGTATTTGGATATATAGTCAATTAATTTATATCAGCTATTTCCTAAAGTTGTAAAAAACAGCTACATTCCAACATTGTATTAAAAGCTATAGACAGATGTTGTCTTGACCAAATGTTGCGTAACAGCTTAAGTAAAATGTTGAGTAACAGCTACAGCCAAATATTTTCTAGCAGCTATAAATGTTCTGTAACATTAGAGAAAATATTAGTGTCATGTAACTATCTGATGAAAGGTAACCACAAAGAAACAGGAAATACAAAGAAGAGCTGTTCGCCTCCGCATAATGTCTGATTATCAGTTGTCTGTAGCTGCGGAGTAGCTACTGCAGACCATGAAGTTGATAAATATGCGTCAGGCCAGTTCTTTGGAACATGGCCAAAAGGTGCACTTTAAAAAAGCAACATTCTGGCTGATAAACAAAAAATGATCTCCTCTGCAAATGCATTGTCACCATTATACATTATTTTTGTGAAAGCACAACCCGGAGCTAGATTACTCAATAGATAAGAATCTGAAAAAGCAGCAATGCACTGTACGACAGTAGGTTATTTCTTTCATGGAATTCCCTCTCTGAAGATCAATTTTTTCAGCTCAAGCGACTGTAAGGCATGCAGAAAATAAGAAAAAAAATGTAACAAAGGCATATTGAACAGGAGTTCAAGAGGAAAAGCCTTAAAGAGATTACAGAAGATAAAGAGATGAACAGGGCCTAAAGTCATAAAACACTTTCTCCCTCCTTGATGTATGTTGAGTTGCAGTCAACTTATCTATCTAGCGTCCTCTTATCTTCGGAGAAGAAGAGTGTGTAAGAGATACAGAGACTACACCACAGGACACACACACACACAGTCTGGAGTTTACTCTTTACAACTCTGCATGCTACCTTCGTGAGAGTTGTACTGCACTGCAGGAAATACATGTGCAATAGCATGCACGCACACACACCCGTGCTCCGCAGACCCAAGTACACACATGCTCAACTCGGTTTGTTTGGTGTTTATCCTTATGTAAATCACAGCCAGTATCAGCCATTTTCCCACCTACAGCGTGAGAATGCTGATTGGCTTGTCAAGGTGAGAGTCGTCACCTTGCCTTGTTTACAAATACAAACAAAGATGCGATTCATGGGGTATTTGTCATCCTGCGAAAAGTAAAAACAACAAGACAGCGTTTTAGCATTTAGCCAAACTACTCTACTGGGAAATGGGGTGTCACTGTGATTCTGTTATAGTGGAACTTTTCATTCCATAAGAAGTGCAAGAAACAACGTCGCACACAGCAAAGGTTGATGTTCTTTGCGGCTTAGCTGGCAGCAAGGCATTTGCAACATTTGGGTTGTGGGATAGATTCCCAATTGGGACCTGTATTAACCGTTGATGTATGAAATCAATATTGCCAGTTGCTCTAGACAAGTGTCGGCCAAACGACAGATGCATGAAAATAAAAGGTGAGGTCAGATCAGCATGGTCTCAATATAATGTGCCATTCAAGCATGTCAGCTAGTATTTTCCTTAGGCTGGCTGTAATTTGACAACGGACCTATCGAGATTAGAAAATGCATTTCCATCCGAGCCTCGATCCACAGGTTCTAAGAAACAGGCTTTAAACCACATACATATGTACATTTTCTGAGAAATGGATATAAATATCTCCTGGATGCTTCTTATTACATGAAAGGAGTGAGCGGAATAGCAGGCGCTATATGAAAGCATTCTGCCATATTAACCTCCCAAAGAGTACATCTCATCTCTTTTATGACCCAGTACATACGAAGGGATGCATGTGGATAGAGAGGTCTATAAAGAGATGGAAGGAGAAAGAAGTATAGAGATGCTAGGGAGGATGAACAGCACTGAATGCCCCAGATGGACTACAGCCTGCTGGCCTAATTGGCTGGCTCTATCTGGATTAAAGTCCTCCAGCATTAAAGCAAATTACTTTCTGTTCCAATGCATTGGTTACCATCATCATTAATTTATCAACCTAAAATAGCAGCCACTTTTATCTTAAATATGGTGGTGTTGGGGGGGGGTTAGCCACTCATTGGGTCCTGCATTGAGTCAATTGTTTGCTTGTGTAAATTGAAATAATAATAGTTTAGAATGATCATTAACTAATTGATGATAAAAAATTCACATTTTTAGTCCAGGGCATTGTTACTGGTATTTCTCCCTTTACAGGTTTGTTCATACCTTGTAAGTACTGTACAGTACATCCTTGCTCATAGGAAGTTAGAAGTATTATATAATCATACATTAGGTAGATCTGTATGAAAGGCACAAATGCATGTGATGCATGTGAAGTATGGAGTTTCAGTTACAACTAGGAAGTTACTTGTATTAAATTAAGCTTTGGGTAAATTTATGGCACAGACAAGCACTAAACTTGGTCAAATTATTGCTTAAAGGACAATTGCGGCACCAAATTAACCTAGGGGTTAATAACACATGGGTACCGAGTCGACCGTTCTCTGGGATATGTTTTCATGCTAAGCGAATGTGCCCAGTTTTAGAGCAAACTGATAATTACCTTATAACGCTAGTTGTGAGGGCATGGATGAAGTAAAAATAAATTGCTATTTTATACCACTAACAAGGCTCAAAATTACACCACACTTCCACGGTAGCATAATGAGGGTCCCTAAATGCAAACCGCAGCATTGAAAGCTTTGTAAGTGTACAGACAGTTTATTAAAAAGATAGTTTAAAAGACAGTACCAATCGCGTATACAGGCAGGTGCCATCTTGGAAAAACAGACTCGACCAGTCGAACCACGAATGGCGTGCTATGCAAGCTCCGCCTTTTCCTTTAATAACCAATAACATAAATGTTTGCCCCTTGAACATCCCTACACTGGCACTTTGTTCTGCCACCTTTGGGCTCCTGCCATCCCAGGCCTTCGGGAATTCAACTCCTGATCCAACCAATCAAAACTCTTCTATGTCCTGGCTCCTCAGTGGTGGAACCAGCTTCAACTGGCTACTAGAACAGTAGATTCTCTACTCATCTTTAGGAAAAAACATTCCTCTTCAATGAGTACATAAATTAGTCAACGCCCACCACTTCTGTTGTCTCAAAAGGTTTTGTTTATTTGTATCATCGTTTTCTAGCACTATTTTTGACTGTTCACTGTTTCAAATATTGAATGCTCTTATTATTGAGATGTGTTTGTTTCACCTACTTCCTCTTAAATGTATGCACTCATTGTAAGTCGCTCTAAATAAGAGCCTCTGCAAAACAAATAAAAGGTCAAATTTAATTGAGAGTAAACTGTTAAGTGAGTTGCATGTCAACAACCTCCCACGGATTTGGGAGAAATATTGTTGCAAGCAAGAGCATCGGATGAGCTTGAAATTGGGGCATGAGATCTAAGCCCCCTACCTCAGTCAGGGTGTCCCTAGCTTCTCGTAGCACAGTCAAAGGCTAGAAGTTACTGAATAGTACAGTGGTCATCTTGGCGCTACAACAGAATCCTTACAACCATACTAGAAGAGTGTCACATTGTGCAGAGTTAGGCTAAAGTGGAGAAAGTTTGATGTATTAGCATGTCAGATCAGGCAATAGGGTTTTTCGTTTTTGGGGGGAGTGGGGCCAGCCTTAATTTCCTATTCCTCCTTTTATTAACGTATTTTTTATGTTATTGTATATATTTTTATAGGTTGATATTTTTCCATATGCTACATTGAGTAAGTGTTGTAGTGGTAAGAGACAATGTGTCATGTTCGTATATACACATCATCTGACTAACGCTGTCAGCAGGCTGGAGCAGGCAGACACCATCCTCATACGATCTCACACACAGGTCTGGCGTAACATATTTCCATCACCACCGCGGGCTAAAACAGTGCACACTCAAGTGTGGGCGTTTGAGTGCGCTACTGTGCGTGCAAACGGTTGAGGGTCAGCCGTAAAAAAACAACTTCGTCTTTAGAACTTGATCTCTCTGGAAGGCCGCTGGGGTTCGTTTGTAAAGCACACCTGTAACCTGGCAGAGCAGCCTCCAACAGTGTGTTTACATCCATGCCGAGCAGGGGGTGTCCCTCCCCAACTCTCATCTGTTTTCATGGGAGGAAATGTTACAACGGCTGGCAGAATAAAACAGCACAGTCAACCGTGTTTGTTATCTCTCTGGGGGTATTCCATCTGATTCTGCATTCTGCCATTTGCCTTCTCTTCCACCAAGATCTCAGTGTTAGATCTCTGGGATTTACATTAAAGAGCAAGAGCCACACAAGGCTAGTGATGAAAGAAGCAATTGAACCGAGGACGCTGAAGAACACACGCAAGCTAACACACACACATTTTATCTACCCAGAGGCCATAAAAATCCCTCTCGCTCGTTCCTTATCTTTACAATCAGTTTCATCATTCTACCCTCTCTCTCTGTCTCTCTGTCTCTCTCTGTCTCTCTCTGTCTCTCTCTCTCTCACT
>JACXGM010034862.1:0-11695 GCA_016801145.1 Umbra pygmaea | reverse complement strand
ATACCCTCTAGCCAGGAGTATATAGGTCTATACCCTCTAGCCAGGAGTATATAAGTATATAGGGGCACAGATGGCTCAGTGGTTAGGGAGTCAGACATTTAGACGGAAGGGTGCCAATTTGATTCCCAACTGTGCCAAATGTCGTTGTGTCCTTGAATATCCCTGTACTTACTGTAAGTCACTCTGGATAATGTTATGTATAAACATTGTAGCCAGGAGTATATACTGTAGGTCTAAACACACTGTAGGCATGAGTATATACGTCTAAACACACTTTAGGCATGAGTGTATACTGTAGGTCTAAACACTTTAGGCATGAGTATATACGTCTAAACACACTTTAGGCATGAGTATATACTGTAGGTCTAAACCATCTAGCCTGGATTATATAGGTCTATACATGCTAGCTGTGGTCTTTTGTTGACCTTCTGTTATTTGTTTAGTGTCCGACCCCCCCCCTCTTCTTTACCTCCCCTCTCCTTTGTTGAGTTCCGTGTTCCAGTCTGGACCAGAGTGCGTCCTCATCACCCTGTTATAGAGCAGGGAGTTTTTCCCCTCTTACGGGGGTATTGATTTTGGCCTGCAGCGCTGGAGACTGGGGGGAAGAAGAGAGGCAGGGCTGAGAGGTCAGAGGTCAGCCAGGAGTGACCAGCTCTGTCTCCATATTAGTGTCATGTACTGGGACTCCGCCTCCTGATTAGTGTCATGTATTGGGACTCCGCCTCCTGATTAGTGTCATGTACTGGGCCTCCACTCCTGACCCCCCCCAAATCTATTCACTGATGTCCACTCCAACCAAAGCCCCCCCTCACACAGGGCTGTATTTCTGCATAAATATTACAGAGACACATTCCAAATTACACTCATTTTGTTATATATGTGCTATATAGGTGCCGTTTGGGCCCTTCACCAGGACTTCTGCTGGTAACTGGGTTCACATCCATGGCATTCTCCTCCACTCAAACACTGTAACCGATGTAGAGGAGAGTCCCCAAAATGGCTGCCGTGTTTCACTCAGGTGTTACTACTAACAAGGTTGATGTAGAGGAGTCCCCAAAATGGCTGCCGTGTTTCACTCAGGTGTTACTACTAACAAGGTTGTCCAGGGCCCAAGTAGGAGTACTGATCTGACATCAGTTTGACCTTTAGATCCTAATTAATACAATGATTTTCCAGGTCCTGGAAAGCGCGTCTTTAAGAGGATTGTGGGTATGAGAAGGTGATTCAGAAGACAGATCTTCTGACCTCATTAGGATTTCCTGGACGAATTAAGGTAAAATAATAAATTAGCATTTATTAGGTTTTACATAGGTTTTAGTTAATAATTTAATTAAATATCAGAGTATAAACGCAAAGCAGCTTTAAGGACACCTTTTTCCCACTTTAATAAACTTAAGATATTGATATTAAAATTATATAACAGAACATGCAGATCGGTCAGCTAAATAGTAATAATTTGGGAGATCAAAATCTTCCTTAATCAATAATAATACATAATTTGTCTATCATTAGAAATTCTCTTTTAAACATTTAGAAGTGACTATTCAAACTAGGCTGACAGATTAAAGTTTGTGTGTGTGTGTGGGGCAGTTCTTTGAGAATGTAGGGTGCTCAGTACTCTAATGATCTAATTTGAGGTGAACCTCAGAGTTCTGTAATTACTCTGGTCAATCAAACGAAGACAGATACGAAGATCCACCTCCCATCCTTACTTCCCCTCATCTCTCAATCTTCTTTCATCTCTCCGTCTTCCTCTAGGTATTCACCTCGATTCCTCCCTCTTCTCTCTATATTGCACTACCTGCTATTTTTGTAAAGTGGGTCCTTGAAAAGCGCTATACAAGTACCATGTACTATTATTATTATTATTATTATTATTTATAACCTGAGTCTATAGAGAATAGTGTGCTATTTAGGATGCACATAGTGCATATGCACTGTATAATCATAGATATCATTCTGAATCATTACTGAATCTTCATTAAACAGGAATTATTCACACTAGGTAATTTTCACTGTCGGACATAATATTTTAATTGAACACAGAATTGAAACACAATGTAATGTTTTAAACACAGACTTTACAGTATATCTTCATCAAAATACACTATACTGGGTGAACAATCTCAAACACATTTACAAGCTACACAGCCTACACAGCATTTAGTATTCTGGTACAACACATTTACAACACAGAGAGCAAGTAGATTATTATCCTTATCATCGTCATCATCGTCTGCTAGATCATTTTGAGCCTCTCACAAAAAAATTGACAGTGAAGTCCTTTGATCTATCTACAATCAAGAACAAGGCAGAAACAAATACACAGGATCAATACATACTAAAAGCAACATACGCACTAGAGTGCCATTTTATAGTTCAGAATGTGGTGACATACAAAGGGAATATAGTTATCCTTTTAGATTTCCTGATATCCTTTATCCTTCATGTACTCATTTTCTTTGTGTAAGCAAAATGTACATTTGTTTTAAATGGGCTTTCTTTGTCTCCTGCAAGTTCAAATTTTGTTGTTATTCCTTGTGTGCAAAAGCTCATAAAATAAATAATTGAAAGGGGACAGATCAGCAGTAGACTTTACTCTTCAGAAAACAAATAAATATAACAATATTCTGACATTACTGTACAAAAGAAGATATTCATGACTTGAAAATAAATACATGCAGGTGAAATTCACAGAATGTGGGACATTTAGGAAATAAAAATCTGCACGCAGTTACATATTATCGCCATCATCTACATCATTACTGATGAATACTTTGCATAACCTTCAAGTGTAAAACTGTACTTGCAGCTTTTAAATTTGATATAGAGACATTTAATATTTCACATTTTTCCATCCAGCTAAATAAAAAGTACAAAAAATACACTACTTCATTGCCTTTAATTAAATGAGAATGAAATAAAACAATAAAAAATAAACTAAATGATATAGGGCTCCATCTTTGTATCAGGTACATGTCACTCAGGTTCTTAACTGTTAACCTTGTTGAGAGCAGGGATCTAGCACTGAGCTACAGAATGGCCTAGAAGATGGGATGGTGGCAGGCCCTTCAGCCTTCTCTTTACTCTCCCGCTAACCCTTCTAAAGAGGAACCAGGACAGCACTCGTCTCTACATCACACCATAACAAAAACCTGGCTCCATGGAAACTAATCGGTAGTTGGTGGGAATTCATTAACCACAACGGTGTAGCTAACATCCTCTGGAGAAACACACCCTCAAGGAGCCTTCCTCCTGAACACTGGGCAAAGTGGCGAGAGATCCAAATCTAGGGACAACTTTACCTCAGTACTGACAGCCAATCACAAACAGGCCAGGTGTTTCAATGTATTCAGCTTCTACTTTTATACAGATGGAAAATATGTACATTTATTAATAGGTGGTTCGAGAACTGAATTCTGATTAGATATAACGTTGAAATGACAGAAACATGATTTTAACTAAGTTGGTAACCAGTCTATAATAAAGTTATTCCGGGGTTAGTGGACAGCCCTTAGCTGTGGCATATTCGCAAACAAATACACAACCGTTTGAACATCACTGGTTATTTATACATATCTGTCACTCACAGGTAGTCCTTAAGCATGTGATCTCTCTACACTTCAGACAAGTGCTCAGGGATAAGATGTGCAGAGTGAGAGAAGGAAGAGAGAGTGAGTATGACAAGGCTCTACCTATATACAACAGTACTAATCAGAGGAGTTCCACAAGGTTGTATGTTAGAGCCGCTCTAGTCCCATTCATCTCATTCAAGAACTAACATGCAGAGGTGGACATTTACTTGAGTAAAAGTACTTTTCTGAGTAACTCTGAGTTCACAGGTTTTAAGTCCTTACTTAAGACCAAATTGATCAGGTAAAGGGAGTTCATATCTTAACAGTAACCTATAAAACAATTAGAAAGAGTAAAGGAAATACCAATCATGGTCACCGGTAAGATGTGAACTCCCTTTACCTGAGCATGTTGGTCTTAAGTAGGGACTTTCCAAAACTTGTGAACTCAGAGTTACTCAGAAAAGTACTTTTACTCAAGTTAATGTCCACCTCTGCAGTAACATGTCACACATTGTATGAGCAGAGTACTCTCCAGACTCACCTCCAGACGCACGAGTACTCTCCAGACTCACCTCCAGACGCACTTCTTCCTCACTTCCTTTCATCCCTCCATCTCTTTCAATCTCTTTATCCCTCTTTTCATCTATCAATCTCTTGATCTCACCCTCCGTCAATCTCTCGCTCCGCTCTTGATCTATTTTCCATCTCTCTCTGTTCATCTCGCTGTCCTTTTTTCCCCCTGAGAAACTGCCAAAAACACATTTTCTGAAGCTATTACAGGGAGCAGGAGAGAAACAGATTGTGATCTTGCAAGGTTGCCTGACTGGAGGGACGTCAAGGCCTTCAAAATCTGTCTGACAAGATTGTGGAGAGGAAAGAACCTGTGAAAAGCTTTGACACGTTGGGGCTTGCAGGTGAGCTGTGGCATTAGAAGCTTTTACTCTGCTAATGAAACTTCACGAAGGAGAAAAGAGGAGATCCGAGGACAGGAAGGCAGTGAGTCCATCTGGGCAACAGTAGAGCAGGGAACGCACAAGAACCCTAAAGCCACTAGCAGCCAAGGGCTTAATGCAAAAAAAAGGAACCAAATACAATGCCATGGAAGTATTTAAAATCCAAATTAATTTTTTATTCATAATCCAAGAGAAGTATTTAAATGCAATTGATGGGAATATATATATATATATATATATATATATATATATATATATATATATATTGCCAAAGTAGAAGTAGAAAAAACCTCAAACAAGTCCAAGGCACTCTCTCTCGTAATAACTTTTTGTACATTACGGAAGACAGTACCTTGGTCTTTGTTGAGGTTATTTACTTCTACTTTGGTAATATACTTGTTTTGCCCCGTCGTCCAATAAGCAATCACGTTTTACTTCATGCCAAGCAGTGCCCTTTACTCTATTTTATCTAATGTATATATTAGTTTTAAAGATATCTGTTTTTAAAAATATCTTTCCGTATAAACTTAAAATTTTATCTACAATGGGAGGAAATTAATGGGGGCCTTTAATCGTTTCCCACTGCTTATCCAGCAAACCGAAGATGTCCAAGAGACCATGACAAATGCTCCTGATGTTCTAGTGAAACATTTGTTTGCCGATGAAAAACACAATATCTAACGATAATTAAACAACAAACAAACAATCAAACAAACCACACCGGTGGATACACACAAAACACCTGTATTAGAGTAATAACCAGAAAGAATATATTTAAAGAATATAGTAATATCATTATTCATATATGAGATCCCACCACATATATCATAAAATTGATACGTTTTGAACACATCTCGCTTATTTGGGTGTTAAATGAATTTGGGAGGGAGGAGGTCATGACCTTGTGCCCAGGGCTGGTTAAAGGGTTCATGGGTAAATGTGTGCATTATTCGTTGAAGCGAGGAAACACCTACACTACCTGACATGCTTGCTTTGGGAAGATAAAAGCTTAATCCGCGGACACCTTGCAAACCTTACGCCTCAGTTCGGGGGCAACACCAAAACTCTCCTCCTCCTCACATGCCGTTTTGTTAAGGTGAAGAGTATACAACTAGGCAGAACATCCCCACATGGCCTTCAGAAGATCCTGAGAGACTTCCTGAAACAAAGACTATACCGTGTTCCAAATTGGAATTAAGTGTCATACACATTAAATATTTAGATTTTCAATCAAACTCATTGATAGTATTGTGTCTCTGGGCTCTTTGGATCACTGAAATCAATCTCAAGACACCTGTGATAATTACTTTGCCAGGTGAGCCCAATTAAAGCAAAACTACTTAAGAAGGATGTTCCACATTATTAAGCAGGCCAGTTTCCAAGCTATAAGGGAAAGAAAAAAAATCTCTGCTGCAGAAAAGCATCAAATAGTGCAATGCCTTGGACAAGGTATGAAAACATTAGATATTTCACAAAACTTAAGCATGATAATCTGCTTCTACTGTGAAGAGATTTGTGGCTGATTCAGAGAACAGACGGGTTTGCGTAGATAAAGGCATAATGGGGAAGGTTACTGCCAAACAAATTCATTAAGAGAGAAGCTGCTAAAATTCCATTACAAAGCAGCAAACAGGTTTTTGAAGCTGCTGGTGCCTCTGGAGTCCCGCAAACCTCAAGGTGTAGGATCCTCGTAAGGCTTGCAGTTGTGCATAAACTTACTATTCGGCCACCCATAACCAATGTGCCTTCCGTAGCAAAATCAACTTCATGCATGACAATGCACCACCTCTGTGTCATTGGCTGCTATGGGCATAAAAGGAGAGAAACTCATGGTGTGGCCCGCATCCTCCCTTGACCTCAACCCTATTGAGAATCTTTGGAGCATCCTCAAGCAAAAGATCTATGAGTGTGGGAGGCAGTTCACATTAAAACAGCAGCTCTGGGAGGCTATTCTGACATCTTGCAAATAAATTCAAGCAGAGACTCTCCATAAACTCACAAGTTCAATGGATGCAAGAATTGTGAAGGTGATATTCAAGAAGGGGTCCTATGTTAACATATAACTTTCCCTGTTAAGATGTGTTTGATTGAAATAGCTTTTGATTTCAGTAAAAAGGACCTTATAATGCTGTAAATTCAACAAATGACCATCTTCAGTTCTTTACAACCTATAAAATGTTTTGAAACTCTGTTGTGCATAATAATTTGGAACAGTGCATTTTGAGTTTTTTATTTTTGAAAATAATACTGTTTTCATTGGGTGGTTTGTTCAGTGAAATTCGACTTCTACACTAATGGTTGGTGACTTATAACTGAATTATACTAACTGTCATTTGCATCGACTATTTAGGAAAATCTGTAGAAAATATAATTTGCATAATAATTTGGAATGCAGTGTAGATGATTACAACACTGGTATTTGAAAAGAAACTAAACGCTTTGGAGGAAGAACAACAAAGATGGAGGAAGAACAACAAAGATGGAGGAAGAACAACAAAGATGGAGGAAGAACAACAAAGATGGAGGAAGAACAACAAAGATGGAGTAAAAGCAACAAGGTGATAAAACTAGAGGAACTGGAATGGATAAAACAGAGAAGAGTGTAAACAAATGAGAAATGAAATAGTAGTACTGATAAACTGTGTAAACGCTCAATTCCTTCTTGGGTTCGGTTAGTTTGATGACCCTTGACCCCATCACACCATGAAGCGGTGCTCCTTGCCGTCGTGTGCCATGAGGATGACGTTCCGGTTGGAGGTCCAGATGAGACGGGCTAGCTTCAGGGCATTCTGAGAGCCAGGGGAGGCAGGCTGTACCGGAGGAACCTGGTAGGTCTTGATGCATTTCAGCTGAGGGGTGGAGTTCAGCATACCAATACTACCCAGAAGAGATGTATTCATCTGAGGAGAGAGGAGGAGAGTTAAGACGAACAGAGACCAGAAACGCACATAGTTATTTGATCAGGCAAAGATTCTGGAGCTGGTTTTTGGCGTGTTGTCCCCGGTTTTTGACCCCTCCCAGTTTCTCATTTCCACTTCCTCTTTCGGCCTCGTCTCATTGACAACTCCTCCGCAAGTACTGGAAGGTCGATCACGTTTCCTCCAAGCATGTGTCACCAAGCTGTCCAATTCTTATTACAATTCTTGTTCAACACGGAAGCATTCAGTCGGTAAATGTGTGGGAGAATACACATTGGTCAAATATACAACAGTGACGGAATTCCCAGGCGCCCGTCCTACACACAAGGAGTAGCTAGATTGCGACC
Source organism: Umbra pygmaea (assembly GCA_016801145.1). Classification (NCBI taxonomy): domain Eukaryota; kingdom Metazoa; phylum Chordata; class Actinopteri; order Esociformes; family Umbridae; genus Umbra; species Umbra pygmaea. Next base: position 3,902 of record JACXGM010034862.1, on the reverse strand, counting down.
TGACAATGTCCACATGTCCGACTATCCATCCGTCCTCCGCGGGCAGCGCTGTACCGATATGTGTCGCCCAATGCCAGATCCCCAGACATCGTTGGAATGTCTGTACCAGGATTCAAACCCTGGCCACTGTGAGGCAGCAACATATACCACTGTGCCACGCAGAGGCCCAGGCGCTGGAAGTGTTTTGCAGTTAAGTGACTTGCGCAAGGTTAATGGTGGATAATGGCACCTGGGTCCACAGAACATGGTCTGTGTTATGACCAGAACAAATCGCCTCGTTCTTCTTGTCTAGTGTCATTAGAATAAGGTGGCCACGACAGTACAGATGTCAGGATGTAAACATTGCTATTGTATGAAAAGAAAATAGATGTCTATTTGTTGATCTACTTGTTGCAACTCAGCACGGTAGCTTGTCCCAGTAACATGGGAGCTCTGATGTGGGTGATGAAGAAGGCACACCACTTGCATTTCCACGCCCCCACCTCTTCCCGTCACGTCCCTCAACAGAGAGGGTAAGGGGCCGGGGCAGTTTGGTTTATGGGAAAAGGGGAATTGATGGAAGGAGGCGTAGTGAATCTGAGCCGGGGCTGAGAGGTAGCAACCCTATCCCTCCCTCGGAGCCTGGCAGACAGCCCAGCGCGGAGCGGCGCGGCGTGGAGACGCAGGAGGTCAGGCAGCCCCAGCCCAAGCCGGCAGGGTGTCTGGGAGAGCGGCAGACCGTCTGCGAGCTCATTACCACAGCAGCCGACGAGCTGTTTGTCCAGCCAGCAGGGAGCCGTGGTTTACGCTTACAGTAATGTCATTAGTGAACAGGGGAGACGCTCCGCAACCCTCCCACACACACAGGCTGTGCATCTCAGAACAGGTCAGGAGATGCTCCTGTGTGTGTGTGTGTGTGTGTGTGTGTGTGTGTGTGTGTGTGTGTGTGTGTGTGTGTGTGTACACTGTACCTGCCGCAGGAGAAGACCCAGACTAGTTCTCATTGGGGCCATTAAAGCTGCATGCTTGCCTTCACTATGCCATATCAGCTATCTGCTACCAAGGGTGTGTCTGTCTGTCTGAATGTATGTCTGCATAAATGTGTGGTGTGTGTGTGTGTTTGTGTGTGTTTACTAACCTGCCAGAAGGAGATATGGCTGTCAGCGTTGGAATATGTCGCCAGGTACCTTCCATCTGGAGCAAAGGACACGGCCGTGATGGGTCCCTTATGACCGTGGATGTTCTGACACAGAGAGAAAGAGAGAAGCACATCTTCTCAGGACCAAGACAACTTTTTAATCTAAGGGTGTTTGGACCACCAAGGAGAGACCAAAGTGAGTTCAAAAGTGAACAGGGTAATGGTTTCCCCTCTAACAAAGTGAGTTCAATAGTGAACAGGGTAATGGTTTCTCCTCTAACAAAGTGAGTTCAATAGTGAACAGGGTAATGGTTTCTCCTCTAACAAAGTGAGTTCAATAGTGAACAGGGTAATGGTTTCTCCTCTAACAAAGTGAGTTCAATAGTGAACAGGGTAATGGTTTCTCCTCTAACAAAGTGAGTTCAATAGTGAACAGGGTAATGGTTTCTCCTCTAACAAAGTAAGTTCAATAGTGAACAGGGTAATGGTATCTCCTCTTACAGAGTGAGTTCAATAGTGAACAGGGTAATTGTTTCTCCTCTAATTGAGTGAGTTCAATAGTGAACAGGGTAATGGTTTCTCCTCTACCACATGTGAGCTGAATGGCTGTTTGGTCAGAGAAAAGCAGCAGACCAGCTTAACGAGACCTTCCTCAAAGGACACATCTCCAGCTTGGACACTCCTAGAGCTGCTGTGGACCAGCTGCAAAGAAGCAAGTTCAGCACTGGCATTTGTACATCACAAGATAAAGAGGAAATCCCAGGGACTAAATATGAGAACTGTTTCTGCAGATTACTGTTACTGTATAGTTGTGGTCAAAGGTTTTGAGAATACCACAAATACTCATTTTCAGAAAGTCTGCTGCCTCAGTGTTGATGATGGCAATTTGCTAAATACTCCAGAATGTCATGAAGAATGATCAGATGAATTGCAAAGTCCCGCTTTGAACATAATCCCAAAAAAAAACATTTCCACTGCATTTCAGCCCTGCTGAAGGACCAGCTGCCATCATGTCAGTGATTGTCTCGTTAACACAGGTGAGAGTGTGGATGAGGACAAGGCTGGAGATCACTCTGTCATGCTGATTGAGTTAGAATAACCGACTGGAAGCTTTAAAAGGAGGGTGGTGATTGAAATCATTGTTCTTCCTCTGTCAACCATGGTTACCTGCAAGGAAACCCGTGCCATTATCATTGCCTTTCACAAAAAGGGCTTCACAGGCAAGGAAATTGCTGGTAGTAAGATTGCACCTAAATCAACCATTTATCAGATCATCAAGAATGTCAAGGAGAGTTGTTCAATTGTTGTGAAGAAGACGTCAGTGCACCCAAGAAAGTCCAGCACGTGCCAAGACCGTCTCCTAACGTTGATTCAGCTGCAGGATCGGGGCACCACCAGTGCAGAGCTTGTTCAGGAATGGCAGCGGGCAGGTGTGAGTGTGTCTGCATGCACAGTGAGGTGAAGAACTTTGGAGGAAGGCCTGGTGTCAAGAAGGGCAGCAAAGAAGTCACTTCTCTCCAGGAAAAACATCAAGGACAGACTGATATTCTGCAAAAGATACAGAGATTGGACTGCTGAGGACTGGGGTAGAGTCATTTTATCTGATGAATCCCATTTACAATTATTTGGGCCATCAGGATAACACCTTGTCCGGAGAAGACAAGGTGAGTGCTACCATCAGTCCTGTGTCATGCCAACAGTAAAGCATCCTGAGACCATTTATGTGTGGGGTTGCTTTTCAGCCAAGGGAGTGGGCTCACTCACAATATTCCCTAAGAACACAGCCATGAATAAAGAATGGTACCAACACATCCTCCAAGAGCAACTTCTCCCAACCATTCAAGAACAGTTTGGTGATGACCAATGCCTTTTCCAACATGATGGAGCACCGTGCCATAAGGCAAAATTTATAAGTAAGTGGCTCGGGGAACAAAACATCCACATTTTGGGTCAATGGCCAGGAAACTCTACAGACCTTAATCCAATTGAGAACATGTGGTTGATCCTTAAGAGGTGGGTGGACAAAAAAATACAAATTCTGACAAACTCCAAGCATTGATCATGAAGGAAGGGGCTGCCATCAGTCAGGATGTGGCCCAGAAGTTAATTGACAGCATGTCAGGGCAGATAGCAGAGGTCTTGAAAAAGAAGTGTCAACGCTGCAAATATTCAATCTTTGCATAAACTTAATGTGATTGTCAATAAAAGCCTTTCACACTTATGGAATACTTGTAATTATACTTCAGTATATAATTGTAACTACTGACAAAAAGATCTAAGAACACTGAAGCAGCAAACTCTGTGGAGACCAATACTTGTGTCTTTCTCAGAACGTTTGACCATGACTGTAGAGTATAAATGTATTACCCTAGATCAGGGGTCTTCAACTCTAACCCTACGGGGTCCGGAGCCTGCTGGTTTTATGTTCTACCTCAACATTAATTGGATTCACCAGGTGTCCCAGGTCTAAATAGCTGTCCCAGGTCTAAATTACCCTCAGATTAGAGGGTTGCAATGAAAAAGTGGAGTGGAACTGGCTTCAAGGTCCAGAGTTGAATACCCCTGCCCTAGATTACTGTAGACTACTGCAACTATAGATTACTGTAGAAATGTACTGTATGGGTGACTTAAAGTTTGTGGGGGCCCATGTTGCAAATGTTGGACACACACACACACACACACACACACACACACACACACACACACACACACACACACACACACACACACACACACACACACACACACACACACACACACACACACACACACACACACACACACA
>JACXGM010034861.1:0-11849 GCA_016801145.1 Umbra pygmaea | reverse complement strand
TTGCACGATTGCCAAAAATTATGAATTTAGTTTTACTTAAGTTCAGTGTTAATTTATTTTCATCAAACCAGCTCTTCATCTTTTTTAATTCATTTTGCACTGTATCCAAGAGTTGTTTCAAATTTTCCCCAGAACAGATTAAATTAGTGTCATCAGCAAATAAAATTGTTTTCAGTTTTTTTGACACCTCACATACATTTATATACAAGTCATGTTGCTTAGGGGCTGGCCACATGTGTCTAACATTTTAGAATGATTAAGTGAACAGCCAATGAGCTGTAGCATTTTTGTGAAAGTATTAATTTAGAAAAAATGCACCGTGATGTCGTTTACATCCAGTTTGTGAGACGAACAACAAATTTCCTTTGTAAATGATCTCTGTCAATCTTCAGTTAAAATTGTTACTCTTGCACATTTTTAAGATCTCTGTTTTATAATGATGATGTATATGCTGAAATTGCTGAGCGGTTTGACGCATAGCGGACATTTAAGTAGTCGTAACATTGTGAATTTTATAGCTACACTAAAACCGAGATATTTGCTAGAATCCCAATATTCTAAGCTTTAAGAACATATAAGACATTTATATATAACCTAAAAAATTAGCATGGTAAACGTGTTTCTAGTTGGCATTTCGAGAAGAAAAAAAACATTACTGTTTGTGTAGTTGAAACTCGCAGTCATAACGTTGTGAATTTTACAGCTACACTAAAATCAAGATTTCTACTAGAACCCCAACATTCTAAGCTTTAAGGAGATATAAGACTTGTATATATAATCTACAAAATGAGGGTGTTAGCCGTGTTTTCGACACATTTCCGACTTTCCATTTAATTTGAGGTACAAAAATGGCTAGCTGAGTGAAACAAATTGATTGATTGTAGTTAATGATTTCCAAATGTACTTGTGTTTTTGTACACGAGACACTGACAATATAGTCAATCAATTTGTGTACAACTTATTTGTTAATGTTTTTAATAACCAGTTATTAAAAACATGTTAAATGTGCCATTTTTGTGATCACATACTCTTATTATTTCTTCACACACAATACAATTGCATTTGGTTACAATTCACTAGCTTTACAATGAATTCACAATGTTTATTGCAATGAATTAAAACTAGCGCTATTAGTTTGAAATGAAATATCCGAGTTTGTGTTGTGGGCAATATATACTGTTGCCATGGGAACGGGCTCTGGAGTGAATATCTAATTGCGATACGCATAATCGTGCAGCCCTATAATCTACCATAAAGGTAGGACTATTGAAAGAAAAAACTTACATGCCACACCAGCTTTTTAGTTTGGTTGTCCTTTGCCCATTTTAGCTACTTCTACACCCATGTCTGTTTTAGTTCATGTTTCATTCTATTAATGTTACGGATCATTAGCACCTGTTTGTTATTTTTGTTTCAAAATGTGCAGGCCTGAATACCTACAAGTAATCAGGTATTCTGAATCTGATTTAATTGCTATTTCTCTGTAACATTGCATTTTTTGGCAAAGGAATGTGTGGAAATCTAAAAAGTGACAAAGTTTTATTCTATTTGTTAAAAAATTATAATCTTGGGTGCCTAAGTATTATACATGGTATATGAATGGTATATGAAGTAGCACTAACTGTTGGATGTAGCTGCCTTAGCCTAAATACCATCAACTTTAGGAAATCATGCTATTAACAGTGTAGGGGAACATTACTTTAAAAAGTCACTTTTTTCTTTACTTAGTTACTTATCCGAAATGTAACTATGTTACATTACTGCATTACTGTTTATTGAAAGTAACTATGTCACGTTACTGCGTTACTACTCTTTATTGAAAGTACCTAATAAAACTACTTTAAGTTATTAAAAAAATCATACAATACTCATTGGACAAATTATCAATATATTAACCTTCCCAAGTATTTTATCAATTTGAATCAAGTTGATTAAGGAAGATTTATTATTTACAGAAACAACCTGGGAGCAGTTAGGGTTAACTCTCTTGCTCAAAAACAGAATGATAGAGGCTTCACCTTGCTAATGTGTGTGTGTGGTTGGGGTGTTAAACCAGGGTCCAATCAAGGGCTCTAAACAGCTAGGCCACCTTGCCGCCCCTACATAGTGATTGCCTGATCATGTCGGGTGCAGACTTGTGGTAACTACTGTCCCTGGGCATGATCCAATTGACACATTTAATCAGTCTATTTCTGATAAGTATGTGAATGTTTATATGTAAAACCAATTTCATTTCAGTGGGTGACTATATAACAAATTTAACTCTGTTAAAAAATACAGATAAAATAAATGAATTTGAGTTACATACAATATGCAATGAGATTGGACTCCTAGTAATGCTACTGTAATTAATGGAGACATATGGAGAATACATTGAGCAGGCCTGAACCAGAAATATTGAGTCTAAAGGGTACAGTTTAGATCTGTTGGGTGGCAGAATTATAGGCATTCTGAATGTGTGTTTTTCTGAGTGCATGTTACTTGAGTCCTTGCACACCTTGAAAATGACCATAATATGCGTTCTCATAGGCTGTTAAAGCACATTGGACGTTTTCTGTGATATTATGCACGTCCAATGTAGGGCAAGTTACTTTAAAAAAGTAATTTGTTATAGTTACTAGTTACTTCTCACAAAGAGTAACTGAGTTAGTAACTGAGTTACATCATTATTAAAGTAACTAATTACCAGGAAAATTAACTATTCCGTTACTTTAAAAAAATCAAGTATGTCAACTTGGATGCCCCCAATATTAAATATGTTAAATGAATGGAATGGACACTAAATAGAATCAATTATTAGTCTGATTCTGAGTTATAAGACTTTGCGGTGGTGGAGAAAAATTTAGTTTCAGTTGCTTTGATGTCATAGCTCCATCTCCTTTTGTAGCAGAGCTCACGTTATCAGCTGCATTCTTGGCCCCTAGTTTTGTGGCGGCATGTGACAATGTGAGGTGCTTTATTAGATTTGAATTACTTGCCACCGACATTGAGAATGTCTTTTTTCCTGTGCATAATTTGCACGTTACATAAACATTCTTGCCTTTCACTTCAACGAGGGAAAAGTAGTGCTTATACTTAAAGTTTAGAAAGCTACCTTTGAACTCGTTGGACTTGCCATTGCTCTGACTCCTGGTTGTTGGTGTGTGCGACTGTGTCTGTGCGTGTGTTTTTTGAACAGGGAACACCCGCCCTACTCTGCCTCTGGTTGGTAGGCAAACAAAGGAAATGTACTCTAAACCAATCATCATCAGTTGTGGTTGTCTACCACCCCCCCAACACACACACACACACACACACCAGAGAAAAACTTTGTAGGTCCTGCAGAGAGAAAGCATACTCAGATGAAAACCGCTTCATTGAGCTTAATTAAAGTAACGCTGCATGTTATTGTCAGTAACGGTAACGGCGTTGTAACGGGGGAAACAGTAATTTGTTTGATTACTTATTACTGAAAAAAGTAGCGCCGTTACTAACGCTGTTTATTTATAACGGCGTTATTCCCATCACTGTGCACGTCTTCAATGCGTGTTTATTAGAATAACCGGCAAAAATATAACATGAAAATTACATACCTCCACTCTTTGTAGACACCATAATAGAACAAAAATACATTTCGGTCCAAAACCTTTAAGTGAGACGAATGAGGGCAAGCTTTCCATTTTCTTCCCACTCGATAGGTGTTTGCACCTGTCGGGGCAGCTCACAGGACACATTTATTTATCCTCCTTGCTTTTTGACCATTTTGAAATAATTTCCAGCTGTTAAAATGTAGGTTGTGTATGTCACAAACCTCCAATCCGCATAACGCATTACAATTTAAGTGTGAGATCTCTTTATTTTTTCGCCTTGCGTGGAGTCGCTCTTATGAAATAGACCCACGGATTAAAAAAAAACAATGGATAATAAATTATAAGCTTGTGTTCTAAAACAGAAAACTTTAAAATATAATGTAAATGTAACACATTTTCTTGTTATTAATGTAACTAGTAAATAATAACTTGAATAGTGAAATTAACGCTTCTTACCAAAAAAAGTAGTCCAAAAAAAGTAGACTAGTGTAATGCGTTCCTCAATACTAGATATTAATCATTGTTGCACAAAACTCTTTAATTGGTTGAAAAATGTTAGCTAGTACTTGTAGAGGTAATTATGATCTGTTCCACTGAGGGCCTAGTGTTTGCTGGTTTTTGGTCTTAACTTTTATTTAGAGCCCAATAAAGACCTAGACTGCCAGGTCAGAGGAGATCATAACCAATTAGTGACCTGATCAGTCATCTACAAGGTAAGAGTGAAATCCTGCATATGCTAGGCCCTTTGTGGAAACAGTTTGACACCAATGCTCTACACACTTTCGAGAGATAATACTCAGAGAATTTGAAACATCAAGCACACATTTTATTATTGATCATTAGGAGTAAGATGATACGGCCAGGCTACATATCAATTTCCCCATCTTAGCTTCAATGGCACATCTTTTGAGTAGTAACCTGTTGATGGTGACTCATGAATATTCATTAGCGTCTGGTCCTTTAGACACTCTAAGGTTACACCACCATATCAACGGCCTTCCTGTAACCATGTCCTCTGTACCCTCATCAGATATGCAAGCTGAACTCAAAGTGTGAACTCAGTGTGAATTTAGTTATCACATATCTATATACCTAAGTAGAGATCATTCCGCATGCAATGAAAAAAGGCATATGTACCTTATATTTTAAGCAAAGACTACATGCTTTCTTAATTTCTTCATTAGACTGTACAAACAGGGGATCCGTGCGCATAGTGCTGCATTGCGCGACAGTCTGCATTATGATAGTCACGGATTCGAGCCTGAATATGGGTTCTCTGACTTTTAATTGGGCCTTCTGCACGAGGCAGCGCAAATTGGCATAGCACTGCCTGGGATTTGGGTTAGATAAATCAGATTATCTATCCTGCCACATCACTCTCCACCGACTCCTTGTGTCCAGATTAGGCTGCTGACAATTGGGAGGAAAAACTAGGAAAATCACAAAAATAAGACAGTACAAACAATATGCATTTTTGATTTTGTGCTTACATAGTACTGCTCATCAAAGAATGTCAACAATGCTGTTAAAGGAACACTCCAGACACCTAAACAGTTCAAAATTGTGAGTTGAGGCAAACTTTGAATCTAGTCGATTGGAAAATAAAATGGGACAAATAAAGATCAGGATCTCAACGGAACGCCTCCTAACTGTAGTTTTGAAAATGGTGTGGTGACGTCACTGTGCGAATTTCCAGACAATTACTGAGTTGGGACTTACCGAATGTGCTGAGAAGGTGTTTTTAGACTTTTGTGTTGGAAACATGACCGGCACAATGATCTTGAGCTGTTTAGGGTTCTGGAGTGTCACTTTAAGACACTTGAGACCCATGTGTAGTGCAGTTAGCTTGGTGCATGTATTGAGGTAATTTACTTATTGTAACCACAAGCATCATGCAAAATAAAGTCTTTCCTATTTTCTCTTTCAATTTTCTGTGTCTAATGGGAAAGCTCTTAATAAGAAGTGATATCTCCCTCTTCCTCCTAGCTATCATCAGCTATTAGTATTTTGGCCAACTATGCTTGGCTGCTGGATTTTTTTCATCTACCAGTCCCCGTGGCAGGTGAGCCAAAAAAGTTACATTTCCGACACTGGTCACAGCTATTCTCAAGGTTTTTAGTGCAGATAGTATAGCCTTATATGTTACCTCACTAAATTGCTTTTCAATCTGTAGGTAGCCTTAGCCTGTGCTTTAAAAGTCACTCTAAAGTTTCTCTGAATGGTCCCATTTTCTCCATAAATGTGGCCCATCAAATGTTATTTCACACTATTGCTGCAGAATTAGCTGTCGTTGCTATGGATGTTACCGACGTGCTTTCCCCTGTCCCTGTGAAACAAGGGGGAGTCATCATTTCTTCTGGCTGTTATGAGTTCCACATGCCGGTATTGATTAAGTCAGAGAGCTGAGGCATATAGCACATAATTTGGAGAGGTTTTCCAGATGGAATTGGAAGGCGAACAAGAAATAGTCTCTCCACCACCATCTACCTCACTTATTTCTCCTTTGCTCTCTTTTTCTTTATCTCTCTGTTTCTCCATTCTAAATTCAAATGGATACTTGGCTCTCATCTATTTGTCGCCTACTCCTCCTTATCTGCCGTGAACTGAATACCAGGTTTTGTGTGAAATCGTTTTTGCGTTCCCCCTCCCTTTCTGGAGAGCATCCGTTCGGCCATTTTGAATCACAGCTGGTGTTTTCTTATTTGAATTCCCTTTTTCTCCTTGAAATGGATAAATTGCTATTCCAAGGTCACAGTTGGAGTTACTTTCAGAGTGTTGCCTCCAGATTCCCAGGTTGTGGTGCAGATAAATGCATCTGACCATAAGGATTGGTCGATCGATTGATATGGAACCAGTTGCCTTCGCTACGTTTGAGGCAACAGCTGCCCTCTTCACTGGCAGGCTACAGCACCAGAGTCCAAGATGATTGTGCCAAAGAGCCAACTGAGGATCTTTCTGGCTGGCCTCTACCTGGCCGGTCATCATGCATGAATGTATGGAAATACAGCATTTTCCATTCGTCAGTTACAAAACCTAAACAATTCCCTTCTGAGCGGCTTTCACTCCAATGCCTAAGATTGAGCAGCACACAGATGTGCAAAAATTTGCTGCAGCTCACTGCTCATCGTCACAGACTAGGCGTCTGTATTTAGATCCTTCTGCAAGTGAATTGTCTTCAGATTTAATTTATATTTTTACATTTACTGATATTTTATTTGGTAAATTGTTATTACCTGAGTGGGTGTTACCGTTGGGATACCAGTTAAATACTTTTACCACTCGAACACCTTGCTGTCCAATATGCTGATTAGCACACTTGATGGGCAGCACAGTGCTGAGCACAAACACCCCTGTCTCTGGACAAACAATAGCACATTTTATGTAGCTTTAATATCCCAAAACATTACATAGTCCCAAGAGACTAATATAAGTTGTATGCAAGATTTTAGGCACCCCTGACAATTTCCATGATTTTAATTTATAAATAATTGGGTGTTTATATCATCAATTTCATTTTGATCTATCAAATACCTGAAGGACACAGTAATATTTCAGTAGTGAAATTAGGTTTATTGAATGAACAGAAAATGTGCAATATTTGGGCACCTCTACAGAAATATCACATCAATATTTTGGTGGGCCTCCTTTAGCAGAAATAACAGCCTCTAGACACTTCCTATAGCCTGTAATGAGTGTCTGGATTCTGGATGAAGGTATCCTGGACCATTCTTCCTTGCAAAAATCACATCTCCAGTTCAGTCAGGTTTGATGGTTGCTGAGCATGGACAGCCCGCTTCAAATCACCACACAGATTTTCAATGATATTTAGATCTGGGGACTGGGATGTCATTACAGAACTTTGTACTTTTTCCTGTGCATAAATGCCAGAGTAGATTTTGAGCAGTGTTTTGGGTTGTTGTCTTGTTGAAATATCCAGCCCCGGCGTAACTTTAACTTTGTGACTTATTCATGTACATTATTCTCAAATATCTGCTGATATTGAGTGGAAACCATGCAACCCTCAACTTTAACAAGATTCCCAGTACCGGCACTGTCCACACACAGCATGATAGAACTTCCACCAAATTTTACTCTGGGTAGCAAGTAGAGGTCAACCAATTATGATTTGTAATGGCCGATACCGATTAATCGACCGATTTATTATGATTTTTTTAGGGGGAAAATAATTACATTACAAAAATATTGAAAGAACAATAAACTTTTAAAATAACTTCTTAATATAATACACAAAATAGTTTCAAATCTCAAATAAATATATCAAACAAAATGCCAAAGAAATGGCAAAACACATAGTAGGGATAGTACGATTTGTATGTGATACAACTTTGCCTATTAAATCTGTTTTGTAAAACAAACCCTTGGGTTCTGCCTCAAAAAACATTTAGTCTGCATTTTGATAGCTCTCCTTTTATTAACCAATCAGATTTGGTGCTGCACAACGGGAGTACAATCTGACATAATTTCCAGAAACACTTGATAAATATATCTTGTTCCAAAATCAATACACAAATACAAATATAAATATAACAAAAAATATAACAAAAGCAATATGAATATATGAATATAAATATAACAAAAGCGGTAACTGAGAACCATGGGATTTCATCTTTTATTGCAGAATTATTCTCTTGCGCAAGGAGTCAGAATAGCCTAATGTTCTTCTTTCTTTTCGCCACTGTCTCTCTGACTCAACATCAGAAATAGGCTACTTTGAAAACCATGTTTGAGAACACTAGCGACGTAAATTCCCTGCTAACATGAATGTCTTTTAATTAAATGTAGAAGTAAACAAACCTGTCTTCTGTGTATCGTTTTGAATAGGCATCGTATTTTAACAAGTCAAAAGTCAAAAAAGTCAAAGTCAAAGTTGTTTATTTGTCATATGCATCGAATGACATCACATCATCCTATGCAGAGAAATTCTTGTGACAAGTTATATGTGCGCAATGACTGTGCATTGTCGAATGGACATAATTAAACCAGCACTCGTTTGGTCCCAGTACCCAATCTTTTTTTTTTTGATCTACTGTTGGCTAATCTGATGATTAATTATAAATCCCCCTTATTCAGCATATGCAACGCAATATAGCTAGGTAAACCTTGTGCCACAGTTTTTTTTATGGGTCGTTTTTCCCTGAAAGCCTTGAGGAAAACGGAACGGATAAAAGTTTTGCTTGATAAGAAAATGGGAACAGTTCTGTCGGAATGAAAGCAGTGAACCTCTATCCACTATTCTAGACTAATATTAACCATGTGAAGCTAACAAGTGATTATATACGACAGATTTTAATTGATTCCCTTTTCGCTAGCTACAAACTTACCATAGCTTTTCTGCAATCACAATTTCCTCCAGACTTGTTGCTGCAAGTGTGGGTGCACGCATTTTCCACGTGATTTGCTATCTAATTATAACACTAGAGGAAGTGGTTTCTCTCCAAAAAAAGTATCTGCCATAATCGGCGAGCAAAAATGCTGATTAATAATTATTTTGAAAACTCATAATCGGCCATAATTAATCGGCCAGTTCGATTAATTAGCCGACCTCTAGTAGCAAGTGTTTGTCTTGGAATGCTGTGTTTTTTTGCCGCCATGCATAACGCCCCTTATGACCAAATAACTCCATCTTTGTTTCTTCAGTCCACAGCAACTTCTTCCAAAATGAAGCTGGCTTGTCCAAATGTTTGCATACCTCAAATGACTCTGTTTGTGGCATGTGTGCAGAAAAGGCTTCTTCTGCATCGCTCTCCCGAACAGCTTCTCCTTGTGCAAATTACGCTGAATTGTTGGACGATGCACAGTGACACCATCTGCAGCAAGATGATGTTGTAGGTCTTTGGAAGTGGTCTGTGGGCTGTTTTTGACCGTTCTCACCATCCTTTGCCTCTCCAATATTTTACTTGGCCTGCTATCTTCTGGCCTTAACAAGTACTGTGCCTGTGGTCTTCCCTTTCCTCACAATGTTCCTCACAGTGGACACTCACCGCTTAAACCTCTTGATAGCATTTTCCAGCCTTCCCCTGAAACATAATGTAACAATCTTTGTTTTCAGGTCATTTGAGAGTTGTTTTGAGGCCCCCATGTTGCCACTCTTCAGAGGAGAGTCAAAGAGAACAACAACTTGCAATTGGCCACCTTAAATACCTTTTCTCATGATTGGATGCACCTGTCTATGAAGTTCAAAGTAAATAAGCTCACCAAACCAAATGTGTGTTCCAATTAATCAGGGCTAGTTAGTTAGCCCTGTATTTGACCAATGAGTTGGTTTTTGTTGTTCTTTAATGGATAGTAATTTGTTGAGTTGTCTTGGGCTCCTTCAGTGAAGCTCTGTATTAACCTTTTTCGGTCAAAAGATCAATTAGTAACTTTCACCCTCTAGCAACTACAAGTGTAACAGTGAACATAGAAATTAGTTCAGTATTCCCATTTTATAGCTTTTACTGGCTATGGAACTGTTAACTGTAACCAAGCAAACACTAATGGTGCAGAAACAGACTGAGCTTATTAACTCTTTTGGAGGCCATATAACTAAAGTTATACACTGTGTGGTTGAAAATGTTTTTTTTGTCTAGCCTTTCTGTTGTATAATTAGTGTTGCTAAACAAAGATGTATATGGGTAGCTTGCTTGCTAGTTATATGGTTGTATAGCTTAGCTGCCGAGGAGAAATATGGCAAACCGCTTGCTTTTCAGTTCCTTATCAGAATGTGTGTTTCATCGCGAATAAGCTATGTTTATATTTAAACAGGTGTCTCCAGAGTTTTATCTACATTTCTTTGAGACTGAAAATGCTACAATGACTGAACCAAATGGAAGATTGGGAAACTATTAGTACGATTTGGCAATAATAACAAACTATTTGTGAATAACTCTTTTCTAAATATTTTCTAAAATAATTAATTTATATGTGTTTTGTATTGTGGGAAGCTTACTAATAGCTCCTTTATGCTTGGCATGTAGGGATATTGCACATTACTGAATTTCACAGGTAAATCAGGGTTCATCACTAGATTCCTGTAGTTTGTGTGACCTGGCTTTGAACAGACTGGAAAATGATTTTTTGGTTGTATTGTTGTTAACAGAAATGTGCATGTGCGTGTGAAAAAGGTGTAAATAAGTGTGAGTGAGGGGATACCATGTATGTGTGGGGGAAAGGTGTTAATGAGTGTTAGCGAGGGGACACGCATTTAATTGGATCAAATCATCTGCAAAGCATCTTGAAACACTGGTGTCCTCACACATGCATGCAGGTGCACACGCTTCAGTAGTGAGCATTCAGTCACGTTCACACATTTAAAATTATCTCTTATTGGTTGCTGTTCTAGCAGTTTTCTTTTCAACAAAATGGTTTTTGCTGCTTCCTTGTTAGCCTGTAGTGTTTCTTGTTTAGTCTTCTTTCTCTGTTCCAATCAATACTGTAGGAGGCTGTGGCTAGTGTTCTCGCAATCACTTTGAGTGACACAAACATCCACATCTGTCCAATACTAATGCCATACGGTGTTCTATGGAAATTAAGTTGTGTGAGTGGTGAAAATAAGTCACGCTAAAAGCGAAATGTCACCTAAAAAAGCAAAATGTCGGAGGGTGTTTTCTTGACGATCTCCGGGAAATGTCTAAAGGTGTACACACACACACACACACACACACACTAATATGCTCTTTTCTTTCTGCCCTGTGTCCCTCTCTGTCTCTTGTCCTCTCTCGCTCTTTCTCCATTTCCTGTCTTTCTGTTTCTGTTCACCCTCTCTCTCTATCACTCCTTTCCCCTCTCCGTCCTCTTGGTGTTCTTCTCTCCACTCCAGACTACCTGTCCCAGGGGGTGGATCTGTCTGGGATCGACGTGATCGAGAACGACCTGCTGCTGATCAGCAGAGCCAGGCTGGAGGTGGAGAACCAGGCCAAGAGACTGCTGGAGCAGGGCATGGAGATTCAGGCAGGTCACACACACGCACACCATTCAGTCTTTATCTCACTCTCTTGCTAATGCGAAAACAGAATTTGTGCTTTTCACTTGTACACATTTCCTGAATGGCGACTTGCATGTCTTGAGGCGTTCTACTGATACGATCATTCACTATATCCTCCAACAAACAGGCCCGAGGTGGAGAGTTAATGTATGACAGGGAGGGGACAAGCAAACGCTATCAGGCCCAGACCACGGCCTCCCTCCTGCAGTGAGGGTGGTAGCATAGCTCCCTGGAAGGACCAGATGGCCCGCATCTCTGTCTGTCTCTCTCTCTCTCTCTCTCTCTCTCTCTCTCTC
>JACXGM010034860.1:0-11731 GCA_016801145.1 Umbra pygmaea | reverse complement strand
TACAATGGGCTGTGTACCTTCAGATCCCCCACCCGGTACAGCCAGAAGAGGACTGGCCACCCCCTTAAGTCTGGCCTCTCTCTAGGTTTCTTCCTATGTCCCTCCTACTAGGGAGTTTTTCCTAGCCACTGTGCATCACTTGTGTTGCTTGCTTTTGGGGGTCTCGGGCCGGGTGTCTGTCAAAGCACTTTGTGACAACGGCTTCATAAAATAAATTTGATTGATTGATTGATTGGTACAGTCTATGCTATTCAGCACTTACAGCCACAATACAGCAAGTTAATGTAACCCCCTTTACTTGCCCAGTCGTTCTGCAGGTTCATTTTATGGTACAATTGCATAATTACCACTTTAGAGCATACACTGTAAAGGATCTGTGTATGAAGTTGTACAACACTGAGCTCCCTTCCAGCAAATCACAAAGTACAACAAAATAGGCACTGTGGTAGAAAAGTGTCGTAGGTATGCAATTCCCATTCCCAGAAAAAGCTTGTTGAATTACCGTGGTACTGATGAAGATGTGTCCAGTTTGTGTATAGCAGTAAAAAAATATGAATCTCCATGTCTACACAATGCATGTCTACTACACCTGTTGACCTGTGACCTTATGCATCTATATAACTCTCTTCTAGTTAATACTCAAGCTGTGCTCTAAATACATTCAAGGGCACGAGGCCTTCAAGCTAGATCTTGTGAAGTGTGATAAAAAGTGAAAGCAGTTCTCAGAATTACACTTGGAATACTGAATTCAAACTGAGAATATATTTTAGATACAGCTCTTTCCGGCTGTGTGTGGTGAAGATTATAAGAATTTGTGACCTTCTAAGCCCACTTCAATATATTTGCATGTTCATGTGACCAGTGGGTCAATAAATACTGGTGCGGTGTACAGAGGCTTTAGACAGAATCCAGATAAGCAGCACAGCCATGTGAAGGGCAGAAACATCCTAGTGGGCTGTGAGTAGTGACAGTAAGAGTTGACAGGCAGAAACTAGATCTGCAATACAATCCTAGGGGACTTTAGACAGGGACAGCTAGGATTCGTCAGGCCAGGTAGTCTCACGGCATTGTCCAGGGGCTGTGGTCATCCTAAGATCAAACAAGACACCAGTTAATTTAGTAGGAGCATTCTTTCGAGTCTACCAGTGGCACTTTTAACTCAGAAATTCTAGTGAGGCACATCCAACAAAATACATCCAACCACAAAGCAGAAAATGTGTTAAACATTTACTATGCTATATATTATGAATAAAAGCAACATATTAAACATTTTGTGTCATATCATAATTGTAATTTCAAACCAGAGGCACATTGTCACAATATTCCTCACGATGGCGTCACCAATAACCCATTATGCCTATCCAGTATGGCAAGCTCTGAAACATTAGAGTAACAAACAGATGCCAACCTATTACCTAGCATATGCATGCACCTAGTTCCTAGCTTCTTCCGAGGGCCCGACAAACCAAAGCCCCACTACTGAGTGTTAACCCACAGTTAGAGACTCCACACTAACAGTTAGAGCATCCACACTAACAGTTAGAGCATCCACACTAACAGTTAGACCATCCAATCTTACAGTTAAAGCATGCACACTATAGTTACATCATCCACACTAACAGTTACAACATCCACACTAACAGTTAAAGCCTCCGCACTAACAGTTAGAGCATGCACCCTAAAAGTTAGAGCATCCACACTAACAGTTAGAGCATCCACACTAACAGTTAGAGCATCCAAACTAACAGTTAGAGCATCCACACTAACAGTTAGAGCATGCACCCTAAAAGTTAGAGCATCCACACTAACAGTTAAAGCATCCGCACTATCAGTCAGAGCATCCACACTAAAAGTTACAGCATCCACACTAACAGTTAAAGCATCCACACTAACAGTTAGAGAATGCACAATAAATGTTAGAGCATCCACACTAACAGTTACAGCATCCAAACTAACAGTTAGATCATGCACACTAACAGTCAGATCATGCACACTAACAGTTAGAGCATCCACATTAACAGTTACAGCATCCACACTAACAGTCAGAGCATGCACGCTAACAGTTAGAGCATCCACACTAACAGTTACAGCATCCACACTAACAGTGAAAGCATCCACACTAACAGTTAGAGCATGCACACTAAAATATTAGAGCATTCACACCAACAGTTAGAGCATCCATACTAACAGCTACAGCATCCACACTAACAGTTAGAGCATCCACACTAACAGTTATGCAAACTTTCTTTTTTCAGACATACTGTCTCTAAGCATAGGCATGGGGCTAGCTCCTCTGACCATAAAAAACAATATCAAGTCCTCGGGATTGACGTTTTGTGAACACAATAGACATTTTTTTTAAGCCAAAATGGATAAAAAAATAGAGATTCAGCATTTTTCACTGTTATCAGTACATTTTATAATATTGATTTAGATTAAATTATATCTTACTGGCACTCAATTTAGATGTTAACAATTCAGTTTGTTCAACACAGTCCTATGATGGGTCACAGCCCCACTTGCCCCCAATGTAAAATCACCAGTGGAGTTTACATCATTTCACCTAAATAAAATGCCTTATATTGCTTGGTTCTGGGTCAGTGTACTTAGCTGGCTTTACCAGTCCTCTACAACTTGTGAATGTAAATTTGAAGCTCTTAAATGAAGATCAGATCAAATTTTATGACATTTTCTGTTGCAGAAATTTAGGTAATTCTATAGTGTGGCTTGACTCTACCTTTGTAACAGCTTCAATCAATCTATTTTCACAGGTTACAAAGCTTATAGAAAGAACCAAATGCAAGAAGTCCATTACTCTGAATGATTTATCATGGGTTTTAGGAATGTTGAAATTATACGGCAACAACAACATAAATAATTACTTATTTTTGCTATAATTAAAAAGTTACTTGAAAGTTATTTCATGCCAGTGCAAAGCAAAAGCAAACTACTTCCTGAGCTAGCCAAAACAAGTTAAGCCATGCACATTAAAGATGTCTCCATGTTGGCTATAGTCAGACATTTGACCAATTGAGTAAAAATCCCTCCATTAGCATATAATTAATCTCAACAATTCACCTCTGGCACCATCAGACCTCTCATTTAGTTTGGAGACCTCTGGTTTAGTTTGACTGTGACTACAAGGTCAGTGGCATTGCCCAGTAATTGTCCTAACAGCATTTTACCTGTTGGGGGGCAGTAATGAGAGGTTTTCATTACATCCGGGACGGGTGAGTGCTTCTGGCAGATGCTGACAGGCAGCAGATGTGTAAAGTTGGGGGTGATTTCTAACAGGGTCGACTCCATCGACGGAGGGTGACGTGGGGGTGTAGGCAGTGGGAGGGGTAAATTACACAGAGGAACACTGTCAGTCATGGAGCACCCCTGTCATGGTGAGGTAAAGGTCAGTTCAACTTGTCCTGTTAACCAAAAACATCACATGATACAAAGGGAGAAAAACACCAAAATGCTGCCACTTATTTTACTAGATATTCACAGAAGGCCAGCAAACACATATCACAACAAGTAACGGTATCTTCAGCAGATAAGTGAACACAACAAACAACTTATCTGACAAATATAATGCAATATTCAAGGGTCTAGAACTCCACAATAAGACGAGGACAGAGGAAAGCAGACGTCAAACCCTATAGTGTGTATGAAAAGCAAAGCTACAGTACTACTATTATCTATCAATGCACTCTCGTTTACCTCTGAACAGTAGTTGCCATAGCGGCATTGGAGAAAAATATGTAAATATTCAGTTTTAAGTACTGTAGTTTAGTATCTTCAACCTAGCCCTAACTTTTTGCTGATGTTTTCAACTCAGGTGTTTCTTGTTTCACCTCACATCTGCCTACATTAGTTTCCATAAACATAGACATTATGAGAGGAAGGCCTAGATTTGTATTGTCTTCTTTATTCAAGGAAGGCCTTGATTTGTATTATCTTCTGCATTCAAGGAAGGCCTTGATTTGTATTATCTTCTGCATTCAAGGAAGGCCTTGATTTGTATTATGTTCTGTATTTGAGGAAGGCCTTGATTTGTATTATCTTCTGTATTTGAGGAAGGCCTTGATTTGTATTATCTTCTATATTCAAGGAAAGCCTTGATTTGTATTATGTTCTATATTGAAGGAAGGCCTTGATTTGTATTATCTTCTGTATTTGAGGAAGGCCTTGATTTGTATTATGTTCTATATTGAAGGAAGGCCTTGATTTGTATTATCTTCTATATTCAAGGAAAGCCTTGATTTGTATTATGTTCTATATTGAAGGAAGGCCTTGATTTGTATTATCTTCTGTATTTGAGGAAGGCCTTGATTTGTATTATGTTCTATATTGAAGGAAGGCCTTGATTTGTATTATCTTCTATATTCGAGAAGATACGGCCATCACCTACCATCACCTACCATCACCTACAGCCATCATAAAATTATGAAGAAATAGTAATTACTTTGCTGGCTTCCTCCATAATTTGGATATTGTTCCAATTCATAAATTCAGATCACATTCAGAACTATTTACGAAGTTTGTCTGTGACATTTCTAGGAATACGAACAACCTCTTGACATGGTCTCAAAAGAAACTGTGCATATATTTGTGAAATAAGGCCTTATATTTGACAGTTATATTTGACAGCATACTGAAAGAAATTAACAGAATAAAAACAAAGATATTACTCTTTGAAAATTAATAGTTTACATCATAGAGTATTGTCTTAAAAACTTAGTATTTTTGCAATTAAACTACCTTCTGTTTCAGTGACCACTGTGTAGAACATGAATTGCAAGATAAAAAACAGCTTATAGTTATTTTTTATATCGACACGAAAGGTAAATAAAAAAATAGTTGGTTACATAAGTATTCATTCCCCTAAGTCAATACTTCACCTTTGACTGCAGTAACAGCTGTGAGTCTTTTGGTGTACGTCTCTACCAGTTTTTCACATCTGGATCCTGCAATTTTTGATCATTCTTCTAGGAACATTTGCTCAGCTCTGTAAGGTTAGATGGGGACTGTTGGAGAACAGCAATTTTCAAGTGCTTTCAGAGATTCTCAGTCAGATTGAGGTCTGGGCTTTGACTGGGCCTTTCTAAGACTTTCAGCTTCTTGATTCAAAATGATTCCAGTGTAGCTTTGTCTGTGTATTTGGAGACGATATGCCGCTGAAGGGGAACCTCTGTCCCAGTCCCAGGTGTCTTGCAGACTAAAACAGGTTTTCTTCTAGAATTGCCCTGTATTTGGCTCCATTCATCTTACCCTCAATCCTGACCAGTTTCCCAGTCCCTGCTGATGAATAGCATCCCCATAACATGATGCTGCCACCACCATGCTTCACCGTGGGGATGCTGATGAGCAGTGTTGGCTTTACACCACACAAGCAATTTGGGTATCATCAGACTAGAGAACCTTTTTTCACATTTGTTGTGTCTCCCACATGCAAACATGCATTTTTTTTATTCAGCAGCGGCTTTCTCCTTTCCATACATCCATGAAGCCCAGCTTTGTGGATCATCCAGGTTACAGTTGTCCCATGGACGATTTCTCCCATCTCACCTGCAGAACTTTCCATCTCCTTCAGAGTTACCATTGGCCGGACTCTTGGTTGCTTCACTGACTAATGCCCTCCTTAACCGGTCACTGAGTTTTGGTGGACGGCCTTCTCTAGGTAATCACATTTTTGCCATATTCTTTCAATTTTTTTAATAATGATTTAATCAGTGCTCCAGGGGATGTTCAAAGTTTGGGATTTACTTTTAGAACCCAACCCTGATTGGTGCTTCTCCAGAACCTTTTCCCAGACTTGTATTGATTAGTCCTTGGTCTTCATGATGCCCTTGTTTACATATGCTCTCTAATAAACTCTGGGGCCTTCCAGAAACAGGTGTATTTATTTAGAAATCATGTGACATTTTAATTGCACACAGGTGTACTCCATTCACATAATTATGTGAGTTCTGCTTGCAATTGGTTGCACCACAGCTTATTTAGGGGTTTCAGAGCAAGCGGTGTGAATACTTATGTAAACAACTTTTTTATGTGTAACAATAAAATGATATTGTTGTTATGTTGTGTAAAACAAATGTTAAAATCTTCAATACAATTCTATTTTCACACTACAAAATATGGAAACATCCAAAGGGGTGAACACTTATGCAAGGCACTGTAAATGGGCATATCTTTTTTTGTACACTATGGCATTGGCGTAGGAACCGGGGGGGACGGGGGGACGTGTCCCCCCCAATATTGGAAAATGCTGAATGTGTCCCACCCAAAAATGGGACAAAAACTGTACATTTGGAACTTTTATTTTGAAAGCGCGACAAAGAAGATATTCTTCCCATTTCTTGCTGTTTGAATAATCACCATTCGGCAATCACCAGCTTCATATTCTTCAATTTTCACCTATAGTCAGAGCATCTGATTGGTAGAGAGAAGTTAACATTACACTAGGAACCTAAAAATATGTTAAATATATGGTGTGTCCCCACCAATATCAAGTCGTTCCTACACCCTTGCACTATGGAATGCATCATATTGCCATTTGAACAGGAATTGCAACAGGAATGAAGAGATGATGATTGTACTTCACAGCTTTGTCAATTTGCCAGTCAGGCTTTAATTTAATTTATGCATTTTCTGCAGTGTGTTTTTAAGTAACAATGCACTACATAGTACAGGGAATTACTATCTGATATATATATATATAGTTTTTTGCGACATGTTTATAATATCAAGAACAGTTATTACAGCGGTTGTAAGCTGGTCACTAAGAGAATGCAGATCAATGTTTCAAATTCCACATAGTGCCCATTTAGGGAAGAAAATAATATACTTTTATATAGTATAAAGATAACATCCAAAATATAAAAAAATAAAGATAACATCCAAAATACTAACATCCTAAATACTATTATATAATTTAATTCCAAATCGCCAAGCCCAATTATGTTGAACATCTAAATTTATTGAATCATGCCCTCTGAATAAAAACTATAAACAATATTTTTGTCAATGTTTGGCTAGAAAAACAGTATGAATTGTTTCCTGGCTTTGGAGTTTACCTGTGAGGTTAAACACTGATAAGTAGTTGCCAAGGTAGCACTGTAAACATGCACAGACAGTTCCAAGCTAAATAAGTTGCAGCCATCCTTCTGGAGGCTAAAGGGGGTGTGCTACATTGTCTCTCTGGCAGCTGTGGTGTCTCTACTGTCAGTCAATGCTAGCATTGATTAGCCATTGTTCTGAGAAGGGCACATCATAATTAATTAACAATAATGCCTCCCCTGACGACACCTGCACTCCTTCACTCAATTGCCCTGTTAAATTACGAGCGACTATCACGCTGCAGCGCACCAAACAGTGATGATGTATTCTCCATGTAAAGGCAAGAGCTATTAGTTACATTATTTAAATGGACCCATTTAAACCTGGGGAGCTGTCTTTATGAAGGGCAATTAGGCACTAAGCATAATTGATAATTCTTACTAATTACAATTATGAAATATAAATAGTGGGGATGGGATTTGTCATCATTGAGCTGCTGAAGTGGAGTGCAGCGGATGAAGCCGTGTATGTATGATGGAAAGTACAGGATGAGGTGTAATTTATCTCTATCTAGTGTAGAAACAGATTGTGTTTGTCCCTTTATATTTCTCGATTGACCGTTATCTCTGTTGTGTCCTTGCCAAACACAATATTGTTAACCAGCTACACACAGCCAAAGCTGCAACTGAAATTCAGTAGGGGAGAGTGGGGTAAAATTAACAGTTATTTACTTATGTCAAGCTATTGCTAAAGGAATTTGAGACAGGACAAAAACATATCCATACACCACAATTTCAGAATGTGTGGCATCAATTAAAACCTTGGCAGTGTGCCCAACTCAAATAGACAATTTGGGGTTCCAAAGTGGTCTTGTGGCTCAATATGCCCCATGTTAGGGATAAATTAATCCAGCTGACAGGGTAAATTGAGCCATCTGGGAACACAGGCCTACTGTTATAATCCAGCTCCTGTTAAGGAGAGGGACCTGACACCCCACTGCTCAAGAACCCCCAGTAGTCAGCAAAAAAGTTATGGGTTTGTAGGTGCAAGTAAGGACACAGACACATAAATACACAATTTAAATAAAGGGCTTTATTGAGCCACACAGTAAATATAATAATAGGTTTGGAGAAGGGGCTGGATTGGACCAAAGCAAAGAAATGAAAATACAAAGACCCCACCCCTAACCTGTCCTATCTACCTAACACAAAACACACGGATGAGGCACCCTAACCAAAATTACAGGGAGCGTCCCGCCCGGATCTTTCCTAGTATGCTTAACCCTACGGGTTGTGTAAGCCCTGGGCGTCTTGCCTGCACACTCCCAAGTGCTTCCCCAATCTCCCTGGTAAGAAATGAAAACAAAGGTTAATGACAGATCAAAATGATGAAAATTATATAGAACAGTGAACCAGAACAAACAATCACACAAGCAGGCTTACAACTCACACACCAACAACTAATGCTCTCATTCTAGTGATGTGCGGTCAACACTCAAGTGTCGAAACTGTCTCGATGTTTTCGACACATCACTGCATCGGAACAACGTATCGAGACGTGTTTCAATAACACTGCTGGTCACATGACAAAGTCTCATCAAAACACTTTGTCATGTGACATTGAATGATACCTGTGTCGCACTTGTCAAAAACACTGATGTATCGGGTATAAAACGTGGCATCAAAAATGAACATTTCGAATGCGTGAGACCGTGGCTGAGAGATTTGTGAGAGTATTGCAAGATTGAGCCATCGGGAAAGATGGACCAACGACATCAGATGTTTATTATTATTATTGGATATATATTTATATCTTTGACATTCTGTATAAATCCTTCACACACACACATCGTCAACTGCATATCCCGGCAAGGGGTCGCAGGCCTTCATACAATTACAAACTGATATTTGTTTTATTGCCAGGCGTTGGTGATGATGATAACCTGTTGTCACTCCTGGAAAACAGAGTCAGTGACACCAGGAGAATGTAGAGTGCTAGTGCCAATGCTATGGTTGAAGTTCAACGGTACCTAGCAGATGCATACCTGGTCTCGAATTGGTGTACTGGGCCAAAAATGCAGGGGTCTTCCCTCACCTATATTAACATGCAATGGTCCATTTAGCCATCCCTGCAACCTGTGCCCTGCAAAAGCTTTGTCTGCCCTGCGAGACAAAAAAAATGAATCACCTGAGCACTGGCAATGTGGAAAATATATAATGTCAATTGACTTAGTCGGGAATCAAACTGGCAACCTTCTGGCCACAAGTCTGACTCCTTAACCACTGAGCCATCTGCACTTTACTATTACACTATATTACATCATATCTTCATAACACCAATCCATAAAATATCAATGTAGGCTACATTTTATACAGTTTTATTCCCACTCTCATCAGATCAGCGAAGTTCACATAATATTGATGTTTTGGAAACACTCCACATCAAGATGTTTGTATGACGTTATGTTAGGAAAGTGTTTATTGTCTCAGACAGTTCTATTTTATTCAGTAATCCACAGTATTGACAAATTACAATTATCAACCCATGTTTCAAAACTGTAGTTTGTGATGAAGGATGTGAATCGTTCAGTCCTGCCACAGTAGTGTCTGTCTAAGCATGCCATGGTGGAATTACTGTTGTGTGCCATATTTAAAGTTGTCAGCAAATCTCACTGTCGGGTAATGGTTTCGAAATGTTTCACAATGCCTCGAATCAAATGTAACAGATTTAACTGTCAAGTAGAAGTTTCGAAACGTTTCACGAAGCCTCGACACAAATGTTTCAATTGTCTCAAATGTTTCAAATGCCTCGTTTTGACCATCACTATCTCACTCTACACACAATCAATAAATCAAACAGTAACGACACAGAGCTTACAACCAGAGACAGAGAGACTGAACACAAAATGGCACAATATATACTGTTGCAGGGCATGATAGAATAGAATGTTGATTGGAACCAGGTGAGCAGGATAACAGGAGGGAGGAATCATTGATAAGAGATGATTGGGCAATGAGGAGCCCTGATTTGCACCACCTGTGGGTAGTGATGGGCGAAACGAGGCTTTCTGAAACACAGAGATGATTTAAACAGTTGAGTCGAGGCTTTTGAAATGCTCGAAACCTTTACTCGACAGTGACATCTGCTGGCATCTTCAATTATGGCACACAACAAGGTTAAATCCACCAAGTCAGACGCTTCTGTGGCCGGACTGAACGATTCACGTCCTTCACCACAAACTGCATAGTTTAGAAACGGGTTGATAATTGTAATTCGTCAACACTGTGGGTTATTGAATGAATTAGAACTGTTTGAGACAAATCTTTTCTAACATAATGTCATACAATTATCTTGATTTGGAGTGTTTCCAAAACATCAAACTTATGTGAACTTCTTTGATGAGACTGGGAATCAAACTCTTCGGGCAAAATTTATGTCTCAAAATTGTTCCTAAAGTGTGAAATTGCTGTTGTGCTTTTGGAAATAGCTACGTTTAAGTGAGTGGATTTGTATTGACTGCTTTGTGCTGCTTATGCTATGTGTTGTTGGCACACATAATGGTGCAATTGTTGGACATACTGCAGTACATTGATACTTAATGGTCAATGTAAACATACTACACATTAGAGAAACACATAAAATGCTGAGATTTCCTCCCTTTAGAAATGTTGTCTTTTTTTTAAATATTCTTTCTACATGTTTCTTTATTTCATCACTCAAAACCTAATATTACATAATACAGTAGAAACCTCAGTGAAAAAAACAGTTATTTAGTCGTTCTATTTGTATAAACATTATCCCATATACAAAGAGAAAGTATTTTTCTGTTTTTATGACTTGAATTCTACAAGTAGCAAAAGCAGAGTGTACCCGTAGCCTGCTAGCTAACTCCCAATGCATTTACAGTATACCACAAAGAGACTTCCTTCCCACTACGGCCGAACACAGCTTTGGTTAGATAATGCTGTTTGCTATAGCAACTGTACTTCAATTACTTATTGTTTCCAAACATAGCTACCTTTCTAATTGATACAAATAGTTTTGCTGTCCTGTCCTGAGACCAATATATTCTATGATGACCCTGGTACAACAACTGCCTCTGCCAATCACCGCTTATGAAGTCATCACACTGTGGCTTTCTTTCTGCAGAGTCTGACAAATTTGTTCAGGGATAATATGCTAGGTTGCGGTTAAAATGATGGTTCGGAGTAATATAAACCTAGGGTCATTTGCACCTCGACCTCGAGCCAAACAACCCCCCATAAGCTTGGCAAAAAACGGATGTGTAACAGGTACACAAACACATTACAACCTCACAGTTACACAAACACATTACAACCTCACAGTTACACAAACACATTACAACCACACAGTTACACAAACACATTACAACCACACAGTTACACAAACACATTACAACCACACAGTTACACAAACACATTACAACCTCACAGGTACACGAACACAATACAACCACACAGTTACACAAACACATTACAACCACACAGGTACACAAACACATTACAACCACACAGGTACACAAACACATTACAACCACACAGGTACACAAACACATTACAACCACACAGGTACACAAACACATTACAACCACACAGGTACACAAACACATTACAACCACACAGGTACACAAACACATTACAACCACACAGGTACACAAACA
>JACXGM010034859.1:0-11675 GCA_016801145.1 Umbra pygmaea | reverse complement strand
AGACAACCACAGCTTCTCTCTTTGCTTGTTGAAAAGTACTTTACCCTTCGACAAAATAGCATTGCCAAAATGTACAGCATCCGTGAACGTGGCTCTTAAAAGGTAAAGGCACCGGAGTTGCGGTGGCACTGGCTTAAAGGCACCGGGGTTGCGGTGCCACCCGGCTTGGGCCCGCAATCGCTGCTCGCAGCTATATTTTATATTGTGTCTGGTCTGCGCTTAGCTGTAAAACTCCATTCACCTGGGGGCGCTGTGGTGTGTATATGTTCTGTTCCATACACACCGACGGGTGGGAAGAGAAGAACCCGGAAGTGCTGGTAAATACTTTAGTGGATATAATACTTGTAGCTATATCCGGAATAGTCAATTCAGTGGACTGAAAATGCCTCCACTACAGTCTTTTCGTGTGTTTGTAAATGAGCGCTTAATTGCAGTTGCTGCTGAGATTTTTGGGGCATTTGAAAAAACGGTAGCCGAGTACCAGGAGGAGAATGATCATCTACGGAGACTGCTGCGGATCACGCCAGAGTTAAAGCTATGTGGAATAGGTGCGTATGTAGCTTAAGTAATAATTACTAATGATTTGACCTCAACTAGAGGTCTGACAGGCAGGGTTCTTTTCAGTTGACCGTATACAAACGCTGTAAACCCTGCATTTGTAGATATAAAAAGTTGTTTATTTAATAATTATTTGTTTTACAGAGTGTATACCGTATACTCGAGTGAGAATAGACACACCTCAGATAATCCGCTATTTACACCCACCAAAATAAATGAAAATAATGCATAACGGCGCCAAAGGATATAAAAGTTGATAGCTACGTGCAGAGAATGTCTAATAAGGGGAGAACTTTCACTTTCGGGAAAACTTCCGGCTTCTACAATGGGGCTTACAATGAGGCGTAATAGGAAGAATGGACGGGCTCTGCTACGTGCCTCAATGGTTGCAAATATTGAGTCTAATTAGTTCGACGAATTGATAAGTTTAGGATTAAGTTTGGGGTTAGTGTTATTGTTTGGTCATGGTTAAGTTTAGAGATCGACCATTATCATTTTTCAAGGCCGATATTGATAACTGATTATTGGAAGACCAAAGAAGCTGATACCGATAAATCAACCGATTATGATTTTTTTTGGGGGGGGATAATGGCATTACAATAATACTGAAAGAACAATAAACTTTTAATATAATTTCTTAATATTATACACAAAATAATTTCAAATATCAAATAAATATATAAAATTAGTAGGGGTGGAACAGTCCATTAATTCGTATTGAACCGAAATGAGGAATAGTTCAGTGCATGGTTCAGTGCATGATTTTAAGTTAGCGAGGGATATGTGAGTCTCCAGCTTCAAGGTTTTCCGGAGTTTGTTCCAGTCATTGGCAGCAGAGAACTAGAAGGAATGGCAGCCAGAAGAGTTGTGGGCCTTTAGGGGTGACCAGTGAGATCAACGGTTGAGTAACTCCTTACACTTGCCCATTTGTCCAACTCTGAGGACAAAATGAAGACCAAGGAGAAATGGGCAAGCGTTAGTATTTGAGTGACTTTGACAAGGCCCACATTGTGATGGCTAGATGCCTGGGTCAGAACATCTCCAAAATGTCAGCTCTTGTGGGGTGTGCCTGGTCTGCAGTAGTCAGTACATATCATAGGGCATGGTTTCCGCGATGCGGAAAACACGGACGGAATCGCAGAATCTATCAATAAAAACGGAATTTACTTATAACACGGAATCTCGCGGAATTTGCATATTTTCGAGCAATCTATATATATTTTTTCTATAATCCAAATATATTCCAGTAATATTTACAACTGTCATTGAGTTTGGCCAGTACATATCATAGGGCATGGTTTCCGCGATGCGGAAAACACGGACGGAATCGCAGAATCTATCAATAAAAACGGAATTTACTTATAACACGGAATCTCGCGGAATTTGCATATTTTCGAGCAATCTATATATATTTTTTCTATAATCCAAATATATTCCAGTAATATTTACAACTGTCATTGAGTTTGGCCTAATACAAAAAAGGCAGCCAACATGGAAGTTAATTTGTGCTCTATATATAGGCTATATGCAGTGTGTTTCTCTACCGAATTTGGCCAGCATGCGCTCCGTCATTTAGTTCAAACATTGTAATCCGCTTGATAACTGACAGCAATTAACAACGGTATTCACTACATTCTAAATTTTCTAATCAAACAACGCTTGTTTTTCTCCATTCAATCACTTATCCAAATGCATATAACTAGGTATAGGCTACTATGTTCCTTTGCCTAAAGCAATTCTCTGACGGTCTTGCTAATCAGACAGCTCGCACTCAGGGAGAGCAAGGTCGAAATAGCGGGACTGCTGCTGAATGTTATGGCTTTGTCCACACGATTGCACCTGAAACAACTTCTTAAAATAACGTATATAAATATTTTTGTTTGTCGTTGTTCCACCTTTCTTCCATATCTTAGGAAATCTTTGTCTACTCTTATTTTTTATTGTGGGTAGATTCATCTGTTTGAAGAAATAATGTGTTATTAACATGACTAATATTTCATGAAATAGCCTTCTGCCTGTCTAGAAATAAGTACTTTGATCATATGGAAAGTAAATTTAGCCTACCTGGCAATGATTGTGCAAACTGTACAGCAAAATTCTCTATTTTAGGTTCGGGTGCGGGCTTCTGAATGCAACTTTTGTCCAAATCACGGAAATTGGAAAAAAAATAACGGAATTTGGGGAAAAAAAAGGGATTTGACAAAAAATTACACGATTTCATAGGGCCCTAACATCAAAAGGGGTCCAAGGAAGGAAACGCACTGAGCCGGCTGCAGGGTCATGGGAGGCCAAGGCTGATGGGCGGCCATGGCTCATTGTTGCACATGAGGAGCGAAGGCTGGCCCGTGTGGTGTGATCGGACAGACAAGCTATACTGTAGCTCAGATTGCTGAAAAAGTTTATGCTGTTTTTGATAGAAAGCGGTCAGAACACATTGCGTCACAGTTTGTTGTGTATGGGGCTGCTGTTTTGACAGCAAAAGGGGGACCTACTCAGGTGGTTATAATGTTATGGCTGATCAGTATATACCTTATTAAAAAAGAGGGGGAAGAAATAAAAAATGAAAAGGTACACCCAGGGATATTTTTTTAGTTAGGTACAAAATCCAGGTATGCTGTTGTCTGTATGATTGGTGACCACTTCAGCAGAAATGAGTCCATCTTCAACTGGAGGCTATTATACTCTCCATATCTGAAACACACATTGTTCTTTCCATCTATTGTTTTACTGTTATAGACTGTGGCTTTAGCCAAGCAATTGTAACTTTGTTTTGGCGATTACAAGGAAAGTTTTTAGCAAATATGCTTTATTTTTGTCTATAACATTTTCTAGGATCATTCCTAATATGAATTCCTAATCATTCTCAATCTAAAAGAATTCCTTTCCTTGAAAATTGTCAGGGGTGCCTAAACTTTTGCATATGACTGTATATGCCCTTATCTTCCAGAATATTTTTGGAAATGACATTGCAATTATCACAATATGAATAGAAAAAAATATTTGCTAGCCAGCTAGCTATTTAGAGCCCCCTCCACCATCTCTGGGACAAACACATTTACAAGCTGTTGCCCATGACAAATATGGAAAGAAGCATATTGCCTAGTTGGCCATTCACGGTGTCCTTGACGATACAATAGGTGATTAAATCCTCTGAGTTTAATTGGTAGTTACACCACCTACTTAGTTCCAATTCATAAAGAAAGCAATTCTCTGTCAAAAGTACTGTGTGCACAATTATTAGGCAAGTCAGTATTTTGACCTATTGTCATTATGCATATGTTTCAAATCCATGTGGTATAAACTGGAATGCTTATTGGATTTAAGCATATCAGGTGATGCGTATTTGTGCAATGAGGGAGGGTGTGGCCTAAGGAGATGGGTGTGGCCTTACACCCTATATCAAGGTGTGCATAATTATTAGGCAGCCTCTGTTCCTCAGAAAATGGAGAAGCCCGTCACTGCAGTGTGCAATTCGGGGTGTGCCTCAATGTGGGAGGAGTCAAATGTCTATGCAATGTGCACTTACCATAACCTAATCCTAAACTTAACCATTACAACACATGTGCTGGTACCACTTTATATAATTTTTTTTCCCATCTCCTAATTCTAACCTTAACCATTTCAACCCATATTACATTTCTTCCCATCTCCTAATCCTAACCTTAACCATTACAACGCATGTGCTGGTTGTAAAGAAATGGTGGGTGGGGTCAAACGTGGGAGGAGTCAAATGTTTGACTCCGACCACATTGAGCCCAACCCCAAAACAAGAACCTTTGTACAGCACACTGCATAGACGTTTGACTCCAGCCTCATTGAGGCACACCCCGAATTGCACACTGCAGTGAGGGGTACTTGACAAAATGGGCCAAAAGAGATTTAACTGACTCAGAAAAGTCAAATAGTAAAAAGTCTTTCAGAGGGATGCAGCACTCATGCAATTGCTAGGATATTTGTGCGCGATCACAGAACCATCAAACAGGGGTTCCCAATCTTTTCAGGACCGGTATACATATTTGAAATATTTTCGTGACCCGGTAGCATGTCCATTCAACCAACTCGCTCAGGTACGCTTCCAGTTGGTGTATCGTTGCAAATAGATGTTCTTTTTCCATTCAGCTCTAAAAAAGACATGATTGTGATAACGACAACAAAGCTGCTAACTAAGTCAAACCTTTCCAATGACAGTAGACTGTGCCAATAAAATCACGTTTTAGCTGCACAATTGGCAAACACTTCATTTTCAGCACCAATGAAAACCACACACATCAGCAGAGTTTTTTTATCCAAAGCCAAGGTATGGCAAAGTGTCATGACTTCAAGCACCTATAGCGCCAGAGTTTCCCGCAGCACTTTATTATTAAGGCGGCCGCCCAGACAACAACCGATAGCCGCCGTAACTGAGCAGTTCCAAAAAAGTAAATGCGACGTGTGATATGTGTCCGACCAGTGCCATCTGCTGGTATTTTATTGTCATCGCGCTATGTTAAGTGCGCAGCGATAAACAGTGAACACGATCACTGTTGCACATTTCGAAAGTTGTTTTCAATCGAAAATGACTTTGAGAGAGCTGTGAAAACCACTTTCATCATATTTATAATATCATCTTTAGCCGGGTTGTGAAGCAAGACAGCCGCCCAGTCATGGCTGCAGCCGGATCAGTGCAGACTCCCACACAGAAAAAACAATCTAGCTTCCCTGTTGTATACTCTTTCAAAGCCTTGAATTTTTCCACTAAAAATGTTTTGGTTGGCAAAGACAGGGTGCCTAAGATATCCTCATGTAAATCCTCTTGAAAAAGACATTGCACATAGACAAGTAAAATTGCTTTGTTGTCCACATCTGTTGACTCGTCAACCTGAATTGCATACCATGGAGTCCTTTTCAGCCTTTTTAACAACAGTGCTTCGATATCTTCAGGCATATCAGCAATTCTCCTGGCGATAGTGTTGTTCAAAAGTGGAACTTCTGACACGTTTTTTTTACTGCTGCTTCTCCTAACAACTTGCGACAAATGTCTTTTGTGGTGGGAGGAATCAACTCTTCTGCAATGGTATATGGCTTCTTAGGCTTGGCAATACGGTTATCCACAAGATCTGAAGCTCGAAGCGCAGCTACATTGGTTGATTGAACGGTTTAACACCTGCTGCTGCCTAATTTGTTCAACTTTTCTCAGCTGAAAGTAGTCAATTGGTTTACATTTAATTGCATGGTGTTTTGTTTCTGAGTACTGAAGTAGTTTGCATGGCTTCATTCCCTCGTTAGAAAGTGTTTTCCCACATCCGGAAGTCTTGCTAATGAGCTGTTGTAATTTCACTTAACATCATCTGGTATACTTTTTTAATGTTATCAAACTAAACCTGTATTTTCTTGTATCACTATCTCTTATAGACGTCAGTCACTAACATTACATTATTTTGTCACTATGGGTTTTACATGTTAGGCTGTATTTATCATAGAGAACTCAAATGCATAATTTAAGTATTTTATTTAGTGGTAATGCAGTAGATATCCTCTTCTCCTCTCTGTCCCTCCAGACTCTGCGCAGTTCTCTGTCTCTGAAGAGGAGGTTCCCCCTGAGCAGCAGCACTGTGAGCAGGAGTGGAGCCCCAGTCTGGGGCAGGAGGACCCAGAGCCCACACAGATTAAAGAGGAACAGGAGGAACTCAGGATCAGTCAGGAGGAAGAGCAGCTTCCAGGAGTGGATAATGATATCCTGGAGTTTAAATTCAATCCCCTCTTTGTGAAAAGTGAATGTGATCAGGAGAACCCACTTTGGTCCTTGACTCCTCCCCAAACCCAGACTGAGGAGAACAGAGAGAGTGACTCTAAACCAGTGGATCTCAAACCTCCTGACACTGTGACTCACCTAAAAGATCCTGACCTTCCCTGTGAGCCTCAAGATAAATCTAAAGCAAATTTGTCCAAGTACACAAAAATTCACACAGATGAGAAACCACATAGCTGTGCTGATTGTGGGAAAAGCTTCAGTAAGAAGGGAGACCTGGGAAGACATATACTGACTCACACAGGAGAGAAACCATTCAGCTGTGGTGATTGTGGGAAAAGCTTCATTCAGAAGGGAAAACTAACCCTCCACAAACGGACTCACACAGGAGAGAAACCATTCAGCTGTGGTGACTGTGGGAAAAGTTTTAGTCAGAAGGGAAACCTAACCCTCCACAAACTGACTCACTCTGGAGAGAAACCATTCAGCTGTGGTGACTGTGGGAAAAGCTTCAGCATGCAGGGAGATCTGAGAAGACATAAAATGACTCACACAGGAGAGAAACCATTCAGCTGTGATGACTGTGGGAAAAGCTTCAGCCAGCAGGGAGACCTGAGAAGACATAAAATGACTCACACAGGAGAGAAACCATTCAGCTGTGGTGATTGTGGAAAAAGCTTTCGTAAGAAGGGACGCCTAACTAGACACAAACTGACTCACTCAGGAGAGAAACCGTTCAGCTGAGGGAACTGTGGGAAAAGCTTTAGTTGGAAGGGAGACCTGAAAAGACATACTGACTCACATTATAGAGAAATCTATGAAGGTAGATTTTGATCAAAATGGTGTAAATTTGTAAGTAGGGGGTCACACGAAAAAGATGTGTGCAAATATATAATGCAGTTGAATAGAAAACAAATAATTTCAAGGTCCTAAAACAAATATCTTATTATTAACAAAAACACGTTTTAATTAGCTATTAAATAAGGTCATTTTGTGGTAAAAGTTTTTTTTTTAGATTAATAGAAAGTATTCGGCCCCCAATATATTGAGTAGCTACACATAGTTGTGCATAGTTCTACATATTTGTGTGTAGCTACACATATTTGTGCATAGTTCTACATATTTGTGAGTAGCTACACATAGTTGTGAATAGTTTTACATATTTGTGAGTAGCTACACATAGTTGTGAATAGTTCTACATATTTGTGTGTGTAGGTACACATATTTCTGAATAGTTCTACATATTTGTGAGTAGCGACACCTAGTTGTGAATAGACAAGCATATTTGTGAGTTGCATTTTACGGATTGTATTTGTAATAAATCAATCCATATATTTGGACATCCTGATTTCTGTTAAACATTATATCCCCTAACTACCTGTATCAATAACATGTTATTTAATTAGTATGATTTGTTTTTACACATTTTTCAATTCAAAATGTTGTTTTAAGCTGTATTATTGATTTCTAAACTGCAAGGCATTGATATGGACCTTTATTTTGAAACAATGGTTTCTTTACTGATGCTATGATGGCTTATCATAGGGATTCATTCATTATGATAGCTAGTATGTAAGTTTTATATCAAATATAATTTGTTAACAATGTAATAGTTAAGTGTGTAAAACTTGTTTATTGTAATTGAAATAGTTAATATATTATGACAATATAAAGTAATGTAGTTTTTGATATAAGTGTGGAATATTATACTAGGGTTTCTTATAAAATCACAGGGTAATCCTTGTTCAGTAATCACCATAAAAGTAATCTATATAATAAGTGCTTTTATAGTGTTTTATTATGTGGTACTATATACATGTTTGGTATTTTGTAGAAGTAGGGATTATTATAAAATTATGTGAATGGAATTGAGTTGACACTCTTAATAATGACATATAGAAATTTGCAGAAATTGTCTATTGTATGTTTTAAGTGGAATGAGAAAGATCCTGGCATCAGACTGTCTATGGTATGCAGAAGAGAGGTCTTGCATTAAGCTTGAGTTGCAAAAATGAAACAAAGTGTTGAGCTTCGAGGACAGTTAGACATCTGTACAGCCCAGATAAGGGGTGTAACACGGAATGTTTAAAAATGTTGGTGTCTAGAAAGACTAGCTAACCAGAACTAACTTTGCACTTAACCCAGGAGTGACAGCGGGTGAAGAGATTTTTGGGTAAAACCCCACCCCATGCTAAAATTGGGCTAAAAGAAAATCAATATAATGTTTTGTGTGTGATGTCATTATCATCGTAAAAATTGAGACAAACTGTTTGTGTATTAGTTCTTTCTGCAGACAACTCTGCTTGTTTGTTGCTTTTTGAAACAATAAAGTCTGCTGTATTTCACATTTTGTCTGGAAATCTGCCTATATTTTTAGTAGTATATACTATTTTCTGTCACTAGCTAGCTTGTGCTTTAATATTTAAAAAAACACGGCTTTGCTGGTTTCAAATTAGACATGTTAAACAAAATAACTTTTATTTTGGCCTTATTCTTTAAAGGTGACAGCAATGCAATTTGACTAAGTTTTTTCTGAACATCATTAATTAGGTATATTAAGTCATAAGGTTAGGTTGGTGAATGACGGTGTTGCACTGCTAACTTAATCAAATAGCTAGCTAGCTAGTTCTTTACCAAAGGCTGGGGACCTGATATTTATTTGCCACACTGCACTACTCAAAACTTGAAGATGGTGTTTTGACCTGAGGAGGGCAGTTAGATTCATGAAGTACCTGCATTGGCTCAAGTTCTAGTAAAAGTTCCCGTGGCTGAATGGTACTCTGCCTAATAAGTTTAGGCAAGGCATGGCATTTTCTGCACCAGAGATTCCGGTTCAATTTTTTTGTCTCTGCCTTATTAGCTGTCACCAAGTTAAGATGTATCCCCTCTGTCATTCCATAACTAACAAAATACAGGAAGAAATATATACCGGTAAATATATAGCACTATATAGCTAAGAATGTACGATGTAAACTTTTTGATGTAGATACTGTTGTGTGTTAACTTGTGGAATATACAGTGCATCTGAAAGTATTTACAGCGCTTCACTTTTTCCACATTTTGTTATGTTACACCCTTATTCTAAAATTGATTAAATGCATTATTTCCCTCTAAATTCTACAAACAATACCTCATAATGACAATGTGAAAGAAGTGTTTGAAATCTGGGCAAAATTATTAAAAATTTGAAATGAAAAAAGATCACAAGTATTCACGGCCAATGGTCAATTTTTTTTAAACACTTTTGGCCGCAATTACAGCCTCAAGTATTATTGAGTATGATGCTACAAGCTTGGCACAACTATTTTTGGGCAGTTTCTTTCATTCTTAGTTGCAGGACCGCTAAAGCTCCATCAGGTTGCATTAATCTTTCCCTCGATCCCGACTAGTCTCCCAGTTCCTGCCACCAGTGGCAGCTCCTGAAATGTTCAACGTCACTGAAATCGCCTCAGAAAGGGTGGGACTGTTCAGCCTGATTGGACATTTAGTTGCAGATCAAACGTCGAGATTAGAACGCTGATAAGGCTGTTGCCATTACAGAACTGGTTAAAAAATCAGTTATTTTCCCGTTTGGCAGTGCGTCGCCCATATCGCCCTAATGAACACACCGCCCCTGCCTGCCACTGAAAAACATGCCCACAGCATGATGTTGCCACCACAACGCTTCACTGGTATTGGCTGCTATTGGGATGGTATTGGCCAGGTATTGAGCGATGCATGATTTCCTCCAGACATGGGGTTTGCCATTCAGGCCATGGAGTTCAATCTTTGTTTCATCAGACCAGAGAATTTAGTTTCTTATGGTCTGAGAGTCCTTCAGGTGCCTCTTGGCAAACTCCAGGTAGGCTCTCATGTGCCTTTTACTCAGGAGTGGCTTCGACCTGGCCACTCTACCATACAGGGCTGATTGGTGAAGTGCTGCAAAGATGGTTGTTCTTCTGGAAAGCCCTCCTCTCTCCACAGAGAAATGTTGAAGCTCTGTCAGAGTGACCATTGGGTTATTGTTCACCTCCCTGACTGAGGCCCTTCTCCCCCGATCGCTCTGTTTGGCCTTGCAGCCAGCTCTAGGAAGAGTCCTGGTGGTTTCAAACTTCTTCCATTTACAGATGATGGAGGCCACTGTGCTCATTGGGACCTTCAACGCTGCAGATATTTTTCTGTACCCTTCCCCAGATCTATGCCTCGATACAATCCTGTCTCTGAGGTCTACAGACAATTCCTTGGACTTCATGGCATGGTTTTTGCTCTGACATTCACTGTTAACTGTGGAACCTTATATACAGTGCCTTGCGAAAGTATTCGGCCCCCTTGAACTTTTCGACCTTTTGCCACAATTTAGGCTTCAAACATAAAGATATGAAACTGTAATTTTTTGTGAAGAATCAACAACAAGTGGGAAACAATCATGAAGTGGAACAAAATTTATTGGATACTTCAAACTTTTTTAACAAATAAAAAACTGAAAAATTGGGCGTGCAAAAATAAGTTAATACTTTGTAGCGCCACCTTTTGCTGCGATTACAGCTGTAAGTCGCTTGGGGTAGGTCTCTATCAGTTTTGCACATCGAGAGACTGAAATTTTTGCCCATTCCTCCTTGCAAAACAGCTCGAGCTCAGTGAGGTTGGATGGAGACCGTTTGTGAACAGCAGTTTTCAGTTCTTTCCACAAATTCTCGATTGGATTCAGGTCTGGACTTTGTCTTGGCCATTCTAACACCTGGATATGTTTATTTGTGAACCAGATCATTTTCTTGTTGAAAGACAAATCTCCGTCCCAGTCTCAGGTCTTTTGCAGACTCCACCAGGTTTTCTTCCAGAATGGTCCTGTATTTGGCTCCATCCATCTTTCCATCAATTTTAGCCGTCTTCCCTGTCCCTGCTGAAGAAAAGCAGGCCCAAACCATGATGCTGCCACCGCCATGTTTGACAGTGGGGATGGTGTGTTCAGGGTGATGAGCTGTGTTGCTTTTACACCAAACATAACGTTTTGCATTGTTGCCAAAAAGTTCGATTTTGGTTTCATCTGAGCAGAGCACCTTCTTCCACATGTTTGGTGTGTCTCCCAGGTGGCTTGTGGCAAACTTTAAACAACACTTTTTATGGATATCTTTCAGAAATGGCTTTCTTCTTGCCACTCTTCCATAAAGGCCAGATTTGTGCAGTATATGACTGATTGCTGTCCTATGGACAGTGTTACGTCCCCCAGTCTCAAATTCTATGTTTTATGTGCCCTAGTCAGTGTTCTTGTTTCTGTGCTGTATTTCTGTGTGTGTGTTTGGTCTCTGCTCTGTTTGTGTGTTCCCACAGGTGGCCCTGGTTCTGCTCATCATCACTAATCACTGACTCCTCCCCTCCGTTATCCTATACATCTGGTTTCATCAATCAACAC